>JBBPMO010000178.1:0-43373 GCA_038090315.1 Xanthoconium stramineum | reverse complement strand
CGGTTTTGTCAAAGTATCACGTTCGCCGAGAAGACGTCAGAGTTGCAGCTGCCGATCTGCTGAACACAAACGTTCCCGGGAAGATCACTGAGGACGGCGTTCGCGGCAATGTCTCTGTCGCACTGGCGTATTCTACGGCGTGGATCGGTGGTAATGGTTGCATCCCAGTCAACTACTTGATGGAGGATGCAGCCACTGCTGAAATCGCGCGCGTCCAACTATGGCAATGGGTCAAGTACGCTGCACGAATGGACAACGGTGAACCTATCACCGTCGAGCTCCTCGACCGCGTTATTGAAGAGCAAGCCCCGACCATCAAGAATATCGTTCCCACTATCAAACAAGATCACCTTAAGATCACCACCGCCTATTTGAAAGGGCAGATTAGACAAGAGTGGCCTAGCGAATTCCTTACAAGTGACTTGATGCCCTTCTTGAGCATGGCTGACGGTGTGAAAGTGAAATTGCAGAAGAACTTGCTGTAAAAGTTATACACGCTTATTCTAAGTTTGTTTCGTCCCTCTTTAAAGTTCAACAATCTCTTTGATTGGATGTATTACCTGTAGTTTTGTTATTCAGAATACACCGCAATTTCGTTTGTCTCCCTTTGTGGGTGAATTTGATTCAGCTTGATTAACACGTAGTGCGTAACAGGGCAGTCTCGCCCCCCAAACACCTAAGCCTTGGAGACGTTGACCTTGACCCCATGGACCAATGCACGGCTATATGGACAAGCCTAGCAAGAAACACAGTTACCATGACGTCCTTGTTCTCTAAAGCGCAGGACGCAACACACCTCATGACCGGCTTTGATGACCTCTTCGTCCTCTACCCCTTCAACCTTGATGTCCACCGCAATCCCAAATCCGCCGATCTGCTCCGCCTCACCAAGATGGACGTTCGTATGAATCACGGCGTCCTTCACTGCCTCGCTCTTACCGAGGCGGCCTGCCACCATCTGCAGTGCCCCCAAGAAGCACGCTGTCACCCAATGTCAATGTCATCCATGGATGACCGCGGGGAAAAACAAGGGAGGTAAAAAGAACATACACGCGTATCCCATCGCAAACAGCTGTTCTGGATTGGTTCCCTCGCCTGGGCCACCCAACGCCACCGGCCTGGCAAGTTTCAGCGTCAGTGGCGTCTCGTCTGTAGAGTGGACGTCGCCGTTGCGACCATTGCCCGCGGCGCGTGCGGTCGCGGTATACTGTGGTGTGGTTAAAAAGTTTGGATGCTCAGGCTAGGGAGGACCCGGAGCGGCAGAGGGGGAGTACCTTGGTGTTCTTGAGTGCGATGGTCGAACGTCTGGCAGTGTCAGTGGCGTACAGGCGTGTTTGGTGTGCCACTGCACGCCGAGGCGTGACAAGGAGGAGGCGAGAACCCTGTGTAGCGAACATCAACTTGTTACAGGAGAGTTGGATGGTGGCTTCGCTCGTGGCTGTACGAACTGAGATGGATCCTCTGTTGGCGTTCTGGATCGGCTCAACCCGGATTGAAGCTCAATTTTTATGGTACTCGTGTCCTTCTAGCCTGTCGACTAGCGTAGTGTGATACAATAAGTGAACCACTGGTTTGCACTATAGACTAGCTTTGAAAGTCGCCGAGTCGACGCCGGCGGCGTCGACTCACGTACTTTAGTCTTTCGAGCCCGTTCACTCGGATCACGCCATAATCCTGGGTCAAATCGGGACCGAGGTTTTGAAGGCATTACATAAGCGTCTGAGCGTTCTCCGTCGCGCATTCAATATGGCAAGCATCGACACCTGGTCCAGTGACACCTCGCGATCATGGTAAAGGTTACGCACATTGACACTTGTTTCAGACAAATCATTTCCAATGTCGCCCCAGCCTGCCTTGTACTTCCCGCGTTAACCTGTGGGATTGATTAATCTTCTGCAGCTTGTTGCCGATATGTCATCCATCCCATTTGCCGAAATTATGTATGTAATGTTCCGCTTCTTTGAACCATGCAAGCATATAAACCCGACAGCGGTTGTAACCGACCACGTCAAGCTCATCCAGTTTTCCTCCTCCCCTCACGTTCCTTCGAGTTTGTATTTTCAACGCCGTAGACGAACATGCCTTCATCAGTCCGGACAAGTCAAAGTGAAGACACCATCCCGATGGGTTCGTTCCAAGGAGAGAAAGTCAATGTCAGGTTCACTCTCGTCGAGGGTGATAGCGATGTTTTGGAACTCAGCCCTGCAGAGCGCGCCAGGCTACTACGCAAACTAGATTGGCATCTCCTACCTCTGGTGTCTTTGTTATACCTTCTTTGTTTCCTGTGAGTTGTGGCGAGTGTTTGGCTTGCATGACGTCTGACCACTTTTACTCCCCAGAGACCGCTCGAATGTCGGCAAGTATCACATCTCGTCGTGTCAAGTCACGAACCTTATGTTATCTCAGGCAATGCGAAAGTTGCAGGCATGTCGGCCGACTTAAACCTCATTGGGTTCAGGTATAACATCGCCGCGGCTGTCTTTTTCGTGCGGTTTCCCTTTCTTGCGTTTCTGAAGCATAACCGAATGCGCCTTTAGATCTTTTACAGTCTTTGGGAAGTCCCTTCGTAAGTCAGAGCAGCAAATTCTCGTCTTCGTCAATAAACTTTGCATAGAAATATCATCCTCAAACTCTTTCGACCATCCATATGGAGTACGAGCGTCACTCGTATTCCTTGCCTTCTAATCTGACATGCTGTTGTAGTACCTATGATCATGATTGCATGGGGTCTAGTCATGACACTCATGTGCCTTGTGAACACTTACCAGGGGCTTATTGTGTAAGCGTTTCAAGTATTGTGGACCTTCTTCCTGACGCCGGTCCAGCGCACGAGTTTTCCTCGGCCTCGCAGAGGCTGGGTTATTTCCGGGCGTCAACTATTACCTTTCACGGTGGTATCCGCGCGCAGATCGGGGATTGCGTACCGCGATATTCTTTTCTGCCGCAACTCTCGCTGGTGCTTTCGGTGGCGTTCTTGCGTAGGTCCTCTTTTGAATTAACGCAACTCGCTATTCACGCGCTAAAAGGTATCTCATCGAAAAAATGGACGGGTACGCACTTGTAAATAGAACCCTCCGCTGCGAGCTTATCTTATCCTCACAGGATCGCTGGACTTCATGGTTGGCAATGGATCGTAAGCGATGTCAAATATTTTTGTAGTGCAAATGTTCACTTAAGCTGGTTAGTTCTGCCTCGAGGGACTCGGTGAGCTTCTAGTTCATTAGAGATGCGAGTCATCGAATTTACTTCCCTACAGCCACAATGACCTTGGCTTTCATAGCATTCTTTTTCATGCATGATGTGTGTCAACGTTTACCCCGCCCGTGTAGATGCTTATTGTTCCATGTTTAGTACCCAGGGACAGCAAAATTCTTGACAGAATCAGAAAAACGAAACCTCATTTTATTGCTGAAGAAGGACTCGCAAAATCTTGCGACGCACTACGATTTCCAATTCGTTTTACAGGCTCTCACAGACTATAAATCATACATTCAAGTTATAATTTTTACGGGGTATGTAAGCCGAACTAGCTTCTTTTGGCGGTCGCTCTGACGGTTGCACCGATTTCCAGTTTACTCACCACTGTCTACGCAATCGCTCTCTTTACTCCTACAATAATCAAAGACCTTGGCTTCTCAGCTGCTAATGCCCAGTTGCTTTCTGTCCCTCCTTTCGTTGCAGGCTGTATATGTACCATTCTTGTCGGGATCTATTCTGACATCTACAAACTACGTGGACCCTTCATTATCGCTGGAACATTCGTCTCTTTGGTGGGGTATATTATCTTATATGCCCACCTTAGCCCTGCAGCTTCATATGTCGGCACTATCCTCGCTGTGATCGGTGTATATCCCACCATTGCTGTTGCCATCACATGGGCTGGAACGAATGCCGGAGGAGATCTGAAGCTTGGCGTTGTTATTGCCATGGTCAACGGATTCGGAAACCTAGGAGGGTAAGACACAGACTCGCATCCTGCGCGGATGTATGATCTGACAGAACGACAGAATTTGTTCGTCCTTTGTTTACTGTGATCCTCCGAAATTCCACATTGGTCATGGGACGATCATGGGTTGGCTGACACTCTCGTACGCCCCTACTATCCACTGGTCACTGTCGTTTGTTCGCTGACTGATTCGATGACCAGTATGCTCTTGTCCGCGTTTGCGTCGTGGAATTACAGGAGAATCAACAAACAGAAGGAGGAACTGTGTCGCAAATTCGGAATCACGGAGGATCGCAAGGATGAGTTTAGGAACGTAGGGGACGCAAGTCCTCTGTTCAGATATACACTCTAATTAGCTTACGTTGTAGCCTATTTATTCACGATCAAGTATGTATCTTGGACTTTGCCTAACTTATGCGAGCAACTGCCCATTTAGAAGATCATGATCATGTGTGTATTGCTCGTACTGATCTTTCCTGTCACCACTGTCTGAAGCTACTTGTTTGAATCGATGTCAACGAGTAAGCTATTACTTCATACTTTACGCTCTACTTTAACTTTTTTTCGCACTTAGGACCACCCCATGCATTCCAACCTGGCCCACGCTAGGTTGACCCAAAGGATACCCAAGGTACCCATGTCTCCTTGCTTGATCATGTCGATGAAGAAAGGAGATATGGATAGTGGGAGGAACATTGGGACACAGATGAAGCAGAAGTTGGTACGACAGGTGGTGTTGGGGTGGCATCTGGAGGGGGGGAAGGCGTTGGGGCATGACGCATCCTATGGGAACATGACGGGAAGCGCCGGAACATGAATGAGATGAGCTGGTGCAATCCATTGCGCCAACTCCACACCAATAATACCATGCCAATCGACAACCGATCCACTGCCACGCGCACCACACGGTGTGGCTGCTGAGGGGGAAAACAGTCGGTGAGTGGTCATATGATCAGGAAATGAACGGACGATTGTGCCCGCTGACGCGACCGATGGATGAGTTCGGTTTGTCATGGGACGGTTGATCATCACGTTCAGTCGTAGTGGTGATACTGCGACGACGTCCGGTGGATTGGCGGGGTCGTGGATGGCATTAACGCGACGAATGGATTGGCGGTGTTGAACAGGTGGAGTGGATTGGCGATGTCGACCCGATGGGTGGATGATTCATAGTACCATGGTCCGTCACGCATCGTGGCATCGCAGGGGCGGATCAGCGGTGTCTTGCCATGTCGCTGGCAATTCAGATGCATCGATGAACCATGACTAGTGCGGAGTGAGAATGCCGCGGGAAGTAGACGAGTTGGCACAAGGATAGCATAGGTGTTGAGTCACCACAGGGGGGTGCCAGGATGCGAGGAAACAACGTGTTGCGACACGACTTGACACGCACCAGTTCGGCGGTCACGGATCGTCACACTGCCCAGACTCCGCCCAGATCTAACACAGACAAGTGCCTCGGGTCATAAGAGCTATTTGCATGATGATTAATGTGGGAGGCATGGTCTGGAGGCATCAAAGGAATGTTATGGCATGGTACGTAGAGGGCAAGGAACGTGAATATGAGACATGGCATCGAGAAGCCTGACGCGTGGTGGTTCGGCGTGGTCGGAATAAGGGCCCAGGGAGTTTGTTTGACATCAAGCTCCTCATATTCTGGCCCGGGATCCCTGGTAGAAGCTTGCTGTCTTCGACGGCCCGCCCTGCAACGCGCGACTGACAGCGCCATATTTGAGACTCCGCTTCGGCATGTGCTCGGCGAGTGACAATAGTGTGACAAGAGTGAATTTCACGATCTCAAGAACTACTGCATCATTTTTCTTCATTCAACTTCGGAGATGTAGGTATAACATAGGAACTGAAATGTATGTACTAAAATCGTGAATGTGTTGTGTATTTAGTAGGGTGCCGAACTGGTGGTGGGGATCGCACTCAATTACGACTCAGACATTGTCAAGTAACCGTACGATGTGATCCCCTACTACATCCTCACCTTCTAATTCAGAAACTACCAATCTCAATGCGGCGCAGGCGTGGATCACATTGGTTTCACTCTCGTTCTTTCCAAGACGAACGCAGTGCACCAAGAAGTCGTATGTGTCATTCTTGCGGCAAGCCGTCCGAGATACGCAGTGGAGAAGACGTACACATGCACCTCGTTGTGAAGAGTTGCAGTGTTTACGCCATCACTTGCTCCACCCAACGCTCCAGTCACATATCTCGTGTTTGGCGAGTTTCAGCGTCGAGGGTGTCTTGTGGGATAGGATGGACTTCCCCGCTTCGTCGCTGCTCCGTCCTCAAGTCTGTTGCGATATACTGCATTCAGTTAGAGGATGCGGTTTAGGCACCATGGAGAACCCGGAGTTTGCAGCGTATCTGTGTTCCTCAATGTTACGGCCGAACCAGCGATCTTTGCATGGAAGTTGATCGAGGTTTCATTCCACGCCGACATACACCAGGTGGCAAGCATTCATTCTTGGATGGACGAGATATGATACAGTTGAACTCGGACTCCGATTTTGGCCGTATATCGGCGTTGGCAAATCTTCTTGTCCGCGGACAGCCCGGGAAGAACCTCCACGGTGGGTATTTGCCTACTCCTGACACGTATGGTGTGTCTTCACAGAGATTACGCAGGTCACTTTCATAAGTTCAAACAAGTTCCCTCGGACTAGAACGAGGTATGTGTGTGGAGTTTTACTGTGCAAGGATATAAACCAAAGTAGCGGTGAGAAAACGTCCTCAACTTCGAGGTTTCTGCTTCACTTCGCCCTCTCCCGCATTTTTCACGTCGCAAATGAATATGCCTGCATCCACCAATGAAGTTGGTTTGGATACGGACCGTTCTAGTGACAAGAGTAAAAAGGATGTCGCTGTCGTCGACGATGTCGTGAAACTAAGCCCTGCAGAACGTACCAGATTGTTGCACAAACTGGACTGGCATCTCCTGCCCCTAGTATCTTTGTTGTACCTTCTGTCGTTTCTGTGAGTATGCCAAAGTCATTGTCCCCTGGGTTTTATCACGTTTTGCATTACAGGGATCGTTCGAATATTGGCGAGTGTTTATCCAACATCTTTCAATAGTTCACTGTCTTATTCCACCTCTCAGGCAACGCTAAAATCGCAGGCATGTCGACTGACCTGCACCTCGTTGGACTCAGGTACAACACTGCTGCTGCTGCCTTCTACGTATGTTGCTTTCACATTCGCTTTTTGAACCCAAATTAATACTTCGTAAGGTTCTACACATTCTCGCGGAGGTCCCCTCGTAAGTTGGGGCAACGTATTTTTATTCTCTGAAATAATTTTGGGAAAGAAACATCATCCTGAAGCTCTTTCGACCATCCAGATGGAGTATGATAACCATTCTTGTCATCCTTTCGGCCTGACTTCGTCATTGCAGTACCTACGATAATGGTCGCGTGGGGTCTCGTGGCGACTCTCATGTGTCTTGTGAACTCCTACGAGGAGCTTCTTATGTAAGGATCCGCAGAATTTGCTCCCAACATTTCTAACGTTGCTTTCGGTTTCGTGTAGCGCACGAATTTTTCTAGGTCTTACAGAAGCTGGACTATTCCCGGGAGTGAACTACTATCTTTCAATGTGGTATCCGCGTCCAGATAGGGCAAGGCGCATTGCGATATTCTACACTGCCGCAATGGTCGCAGGTGGTTTTGGTGGCATTCTTGCGTAGGCGCAGTCTCGAATCATATTGGAGGACATAACTGACACAACAAAGTTACACTATTGAAAAAATGGACGGGTACGTGATACTTTCATATGATACTTTTTTCAGTTGTATAATTTGTTTTTCTCCGGCAGAATTGGCGGTCTTCATGGCTGGCAGTGGATTGTAAGCAATGTCCATACAATTATACCGCGGAGAATACTCACCTGGAGGGATTAGTTCTGCCTGGAAGGACTTGGTGAGCCTCCAGTTCACCGCAGATGCGAGTAATCGAGCTTACGTTCCTACAGCCACGATCATCATAGCTTTCGGAGCCTTCTTTTTCATGCATGATGTACGTTCCGGTGTCTACCTGTCCGAAGAGATGCTAACTGCCTAGTGTTAGTGCCCAGAGACGGCGTCATTCTTGACTGAGACTGAAAGGCGCAACATTGTCGCACTGTTGAAGAATGACTCGCAAAATCTTGCAACTCATTACGACTTCCGATTCGTTCTACAGGCGATCAGCGACTATAAGACGTACCTTTTATCCGTCATATCCATTGCGTAGGTAAACCAACCTATCTTGTGACGCGTGTCCTAACACTTGTAACTGCCAGCTTGGTCGTTCCCGTTTACGCGCTCGCCCTTTTCATCCCTACGATCATAAAAGAGCTCGGTTTCTCAACTGCGAATGCTCAATTACTTTCTGTCCCTCCTTTCGTCGCAGGTTGCGTGTGCACTCTCCTTTTTGGGGTCTATTCTGACATTCATAAACTCCGCGGGCCGTACGTGATTGCTGGCGCATTTATTTCTTTGATGGGATTTATTGTCTTATACACCCAAACGAGCCCCGGCGTTTCGTATGTCGGCGCCGTCCTTGCCGCAGCCGGTATATACCCCACCGTTCCCGTTTATCTCGCATGGGTTGGCTCGAATGCCGGAGGAGACGTGAAATGCGGTGCATCCATCGCTATGGTCATTGGACTTGCAAACTTGGCAGGGTGAGTCGCGTGTTTACGTCCAACACGACTTGTACACTGATAGAGTGGCTATAGATTCTGTGCATCATTTATATATTTTGACCCCCCACGTTTCTATGTTGGCCATGGAACGAACATAGGTTGTCTGAGCTTCTCGTGCGCCTCTTTCCAATGGTCACGTATTTCTGTCCGCTGACGATTCGAGGCCAGAATACTTTTGTCTATATTCGCAATGTGGAATTACAACAGGATCAACAAACAAAAAGTGGAACGCTGCCGTGAAGGTGGGATCATGGGGGATCGCATGGATGAATTCCGAGACATGGGGGACGAAAGTCCTCTGTTTAGGTATACCCTCTAGTTCAAGTGCGACCTTGATCAAGCTTCAACTTGAGGTTGAGGAAACGATGTGCCTGTAGAACCTGCTTAGCTTACTGGTCCTCAATCAACTTGGGCGGAGAATCTGGGCTAGCTAAGGGATTTGTTGGAAAAACATGCACGTCACGTGAACTGCTACGATCATGGTTGTATTGTACCTTTGGCTAAAGGATGCTTGTACGGATGGTTGGAGGTCGTCAAAGTACATAAAGGTCGTCAACGTGGATACTGAACCTAGAGTCGGTGGACGCTGGAGCGAGGTACGTCCAATGACATCACAACCAACTCGTAGTGACTAGTCTGAGTTTGGACCGGAAGTGAAGCCGGGAAGTGGATGCGAAAGTCCACAGCGATCGCTGTCAAGCGAAAAGGCTACGGTGATGCGCCGAGTATTGACCTATGCCGGTGTGGCGAGTCATCGCCTGTTAGCCAACATAGCGAACCTTGATCGGGGTAGATCGATTTCGGTTTTCCATCACTGCGGTTGTAAACGTTATCGAGATGTTAGATCGCTGGAAGCAATACGGTGACTACCTTTCAGCTCTTCAGCCTCTTGGTTCTGTTCGTAGTTCAAAACTAGGCGTTTCAAATGTTGCTGTTCCACCCTGTCCTGAAGCTGTGCCGAACGAGTATGCACCGCCAGGGCAGATTCCGAAGGGATGGGCAGATATCGCAACTATCAATAATAGTCAGTCTGGATCTCATTCTGATTTCTGATTGATAGACCTGTTGCTTGTTTCCCCTCTTTGTGATCACTGTGAAGTTCATCACCGATTCGCCGTTGGTTTCGTTGCCTTCGCCACCGCCATCACCCTCATTGTCCTCCACACGTTTCTTTCTAGAGCCAGGTGCCAGTACAGCAGTATCCCACCAGGCCGTCTTTCTGTCGATCTTTCTCGACTCAGCAGACGAATCTGTGATGATTTTGGCGAGTTCTTTTGCGAACTCTGCATCTGCTTCTTCCGAGGGACCAGGATGCTCCTGTGTGGAGAGTACGACGACAGTATCTGGTGAGGGGGCACGATCTTCAGCCTGTAGAAAAGTGTTTTTGTGGCTGTCTTCATGGCATGTCGCAAAAAATGCTTACAGCAGATTCCTGGCCAGCTGTATCGTCATCTTCTTCGTCATCTGCTTGTGGCCGTTCCCCATCCTCACTATCATCACCACTGTCACCCTCGGTTGTCACTTTGATGCATGTTCAGTCAAGAAAGAAAGGTTTGCGGGAATCGCTTACATCCAGCATTTTGCATCACAGTATTGAACATTTCATCGACTGCCGCGGCAGCTTCTTCGATAGACTTGGGCATCGCTAATTTCGGTCGAACGGCCTGCACAACGATGAGGTTGCGATCATGGATTTGAACCTCTGGCTTACCTCGAGTGAGTCTGACAGCATGAAGTCCACATCCATAGAGAGCTCTTCTTTGCATAAGACATAATACTGGTGCTGGTGTCAGTAGTTATGGGAGTTGAATAGCAGAGACCGCTCACCTGGAAAAACACCAAAAAGTTGTCGAGTTTTCTTTTCTGCGTGCCTTTGTCAAAGCACATGCCGACGGTGTCTAACATCACACAGACCAGGCGAATTCTGAAAAAATCGTCTGGCATATCAAGTGCGCAGGGCTGACGCGGCAATGGCTGACCGTCAGCTAGGAAGAAAAGTCAGTGTGGAGGGTACAGTGCGAATGTGGATGACTCACGATGCCCGAATGTTACAAGAGACCACAATGTATCGAACACCACACTAGAGCCCACCAGACGGAAGATGTACAATTCTCCGAGGTATTTCATTGTCGCTATTCGATGTTGGTTCGTGTTGTATATATTCTGCTCCAGCCCCCGACGAATGTTTTCGAGGACCTGATCTACAACGGATATGGCGAAAGCAGGATGATAGCGCTGCAGGTCGTATGTCAACATAGCCAGCAAATTGACATTGCTGTATTTGATTTTCCACGGTTTCGTGAAAACTTTGTGCAAAGAGTGTTGTACAAGGGCATCATCCCAATCTAATTTCCGAATGAGTTTGAGTACCTTGTCGATGGTTTTCTTGGCAAGAACGTCGAATATAAGGTGGCGAATGAAGAGCTCAATCGGGGTTCGTTCCTTTTCAACACGCGGGGCACGTTCAGGCGGATTGCACTAAGTAGATACTCAGCGTCCAATTCCGGACTGAGTTTCAAGTTCAAACCTGGTAGTAGGCATTCTCAAGTAGAAGGAGTTGCCTCTGATCGAAATGTTGCATGCTTTGTTTGCGCTTCATAAGCTCGAGCTAGAAAACAATAATCTACCAATGGAGTGATACCAAACGCAACTGAGCACGCACCATTGTACTGAACCTTTCTCTGGTATCCTCGCTTCGTAGAAGAAAGCGTCCACATCCTTCAAGCAAAAGGGCCATGTTTTCTACGTTCGTGCCCGAGAAGTCGTCAAGACAGACTTTGAACATGTGTAGTATCAAATGGGATGGAACGATGCGAAACTTGGTCAAGTTCGACAGAAAGACAGTATTCTGCCAGAGTAGGGGGTCAAATGATCTATCATCACCAAACAGAATGACATACTTTGATTCGTGTTTCGGCAAGTTCTTTCACGACGTTCTTTTTCCTCTGTAAATACCGGAACTCCTCATCTAGCTTGATGCTTGGTCAGCCTTTGTCCGGTACATGGATTACAGTAGGTTGGAAGTGACGACTCACAGAAACGACGAGTTCCGATCCAATGTCTGGCATGTACTTGCTCAGGGTGGCAACGAGCCTGGAGTAATGAGGGAGGAGGTCGGTTCTGTTCTTCGGAACTGCGGTCAAGAACTGATCTACACTTATTAAATTGCCCAAGGGAAGGTTCATGAGATAGCAACCCACTTTGATGAGCCTTTTTCTGGCAGCCTTGGAATTAAGAAACGCAAAATCCACGGCAGCCTGATCAATCATCGCACGGCTGATAGCATCTGGTAGGCGAGCCAAGAGGGCAGTAAGAAGTTGCGAGGGACCTTGCGGTGCGAGTTGAGGAGACAGAGAAGGAGTCGATGGTTTGGGAGATCCTGGTGTAGGCGTGGCTGCGCTGGAATTTGTGGTGCATTACGATGAAGTACCTCAGTATAAACCCAAGAAAACCTCACCTATCTTCTTCGTCACTTGGATTTTCCGGGCTTTCCTCAGGATGAACATCCCCATTAGTATGTATATCCCCATTAGCTTTAAGGCCCTCAAGCTCTCGTTCTAGTTTCTTCGCCTCCGCTTCTGCCTTTTCTTTTTCAGCCTTTTCCCTCTCTTCGTCGGCTGCCTGGTCTGTTCCCTCCTCCGATTCGATACCAAGAACACTTTTGGGGACGAAGTCTTTCAGGTCTTGAATGTCCTCGAAAAACTTTCGTTCTTCCTCGTCTTCCCACTTGCCACCAGATGCAAATGAGACATCTTCCGATTCGTCCGCAAGTGTTCCGCCAGGATGTGACCCTATCTGAATCGAGTCCGATTTTTGAGAGGGGGTTGGCAGTGCAGGCATAGGAAGATAGAGTAGCTCAGAGAGACTGCGATCGTGTTATTAATGACGTCGCATAAGAAACTATACATACGTTTGACAGCTTGCAAGGAGTTTTTCGTATCCTTTGGTCATTTTCTCGTACGCTTGTTGCCGGTCTTCGAATATTTCGCCGGAACGAATGTATGCTTCATGGTTTCGACGGTCTTGTTCTTGAAGGCGCTATAAATTACTTAAATTAGAGCACAGCTGATGCGGGAGGACACTGCATCCGCGTACCTTGTGTTCCATGACGAGTTTCTTGGCAACATTGTCGAAATAGCCTTCACACATGCGCTTGAATCGATCACGTATGTCCTGTTCTATGAGTTCTTCATCTTCGTGTAGGAGGGGAGGGAAGCTTCCTTGAACTTCACTTATCGTAGCGGAGGACAAAGTGCCGGGTTCCGAATCGCCAGAAATTTGCTTAATCTGCGTAGGCATCAATCCAAGATAAGGACGAACATACGACTTGAGAAACGTTGAAAGCAGTGGGAGAGACGATAGAGTAGGATCGTTCGACAGCTATATTGGGTGTCAGTATAGACCCGTACGGGGGTGCGGGGCATGTCCTACCAATTCCTTAATGGCCTTCATGATCCACTCGCCGCCACTTTTGGTCGGAGAATCCCTAATGATGCCCACAAGAGCAAGCTCGGAACACACTCGAAGGATCGGTCGTTGACGGGTGACTCTCGCCGCATCCTCCTTCTCGCGTTGATCAGGAGGAAGAGCAGCAAGCGCTGCCCTCGAGGGAGCGGCGATTGCGGAAGCCAACATGTCCACGAAAGTAGGAGAGAACGAAGTTGGGAACCGTCTGTGGAGAGTGCATACGACCTGGAAACATGTCAGTGCTATCCCAATCACCCTGGATTTGAGATTCCTCACTTCGACCGCTGCCCATACATCCTTTTCTGTCTTGCATCGTGCGATACCTTCGAGGGCGGCGGCGGCTATTTCGTCGACGTATTTCTCGAGCGAAAGCGAGTCGATGTCCTTGATGATCTGGTCGCGGTTATCTGAACCGATTGACTGGCGCATGCGCTTGATGAGCGCGGTATGACGCTTGAGAGATGAGTCAAGTTTGGAGGTTTCTGTTGCGGCGGTGAGAGATGCCAGTTGGATTTGGAGAGTCGTGACAGACCTGGGGTGTCGAGGGAGAGGTTCAGCGCTTTGAGCTTCACACGCCGAATGTTGCGAGCTTTCTCCTCCTCGAACTTGGATGAAGACAACGAATCCATCTCCAAAGTGCTAGCGATGGCGTGCAACACCTGAGGGAAGTTAGTTGAGGTTGAACTAGTGTGAGTCCGTCGGCGATTACGCGCTGAATTGCCTTTCTAAGACAGCCTACTCCTGGTCCTCGACACCACGACACTGTGTATATGTGCTAGTAGCCCTTGCTTTCGCTACTTTCGCTCGGACCTCTCTACTACTTGGAGCTATTATGATTTCATTACGCCCAGCATCACCGTCCTCTACATCGCTATAGTGAGACTCATCCCCCATCTCAAGCGAGGGACTACTACCCGTCGTCGGAGTCCATGTTTATTTCATCTCCGAATGTTTTCTTTTTTCCAGGCAGGCGAAGGTTTACGGTTGCGCGGATCAGGCGCGGATCAGGCGAAAGGAAGCCTATTCAAGTTTACTTACGCGAGGAAGGGGAGCCGTGATACGTCCTCAAAGTATGAACTACACCGTTCGGCGGTCTGGAAAAGAGCAGGCATGGCATCGAGCCAGAACAAAAAGGTCGGGACATGCGCAAGAGAATGAGCGAAACAAAGCGCATATCAGGTGCAGTTAGTATCGCTTAGCCTTTAAAATATAACATAAAAGTATGCATACAACGCAGCGAGAGGACCAGATGAAGCAGTGTGAATCGGGGTAAAAGGTAAGAGATGGCGGTATCATCAAATCCAAATGTGTAACGCGCAATAGACGTAACTCGGCCAATAGAGATGTCAGCGGCGATTACTGCACATTGTTGTCGCTAGTGGGATAGTTGAGCTTTCGTAGTCGCTCGTCAACCTGCGATACTGGGTAGGAACGGCCGGCGCGATGGTGAGAAGTCGTTGCATTCAAGAACGTTTTGGGGTACCCCGTCCCGCCGTTAACTCCTGGCACGAATAGCGCCCCGCGATTATAGGAGCTTCGTTCTTTCCTGCGCATGTGTGTGGGTTTAGGGAATTCCTCCGGGAGCCCCTGCTTCGATCCGGGATCGGAGAAGAATATCTTTGGGCGCCATTCCTCACGTTCGTCCATGATGCACGAATTCTTGAACTTTTCGACGAGTGCTTCCTTTCCCCTGTCAATGTCACATTCATGTTAGCGACGACAGTTAATTTAGCGCGCAAAGACCTACTGATAGTTCGCATAGCTCATTTGCAATACTTTCTCACTGGAGTACATGTTCCTGTCGCATGGTCATGTCACGGTCCGTTCAACTGTCAACATGATTTCTGGCTTACCATTTTTCACCCAACATCATCTTCGCGAACTGCAAGAGATCCTCTACACCAATAAAGTTGACAAATGCATACCCGACGTTGCATCCTACGTGAACAAGTGGCATCAGTATGTACGATAGTTAAAGCATGGATACCGTACCGTTCTGGAAGTCCATTCGCAGGTAGAGGAAGTCAATGCGTCGCGGACAAATTTTGTTGATGAACGCGATCAGCTCTTTATCAGTCATTTTATTCGGTATGTTCTTGATCATGACCGTGGTTCGCGTGTCGAGGCCTTGTTCGATCTTGCGAATGTCCAGCTGATTATTCTCTGGAGGAGCCCGCGGAGAAGCCGGATACGTCGTGGGATATACACGGTTGGGAGTGGTACCGTATGGATGGTGAGCCAGGGACGGAGATGCATGTGGAGGATAAGAATAGGGAACTGCCTGGGAGGTAGCCCCGTGATAATAGCCTGGGGAATGTGGAAACGCAGACCATGGTTCTGGTAGGATGCCTGGTGCACCCCACGCGACCCAAGTACCTGTCGACGCATCCCAGCATAGCGAAGAACACATGGGCGGCATAGGGGACTGTGAGGAGACCGGGTATTGCATACCGTGAGCAAGGGACGAAGATATCCAAGGGGGCTGCATAGACATATCTCCTGCGTATCGGTCGGCATGAGGGAAATAGTCGTGAACAAAGTGTGGCTGGGTTCCCGGACATGGTGCGGTGCACAGGTCGGTCGCGCCACTAGCCAGCTGAGGGATCTCGAGAGGACAAACCTGTGAGCGATCAAAGGCAATGGGGTTCATGTTGGCAGTTCGCGTATACTCTGCGTCTGCCATCCTGTGGTGTGAACGGGAACGAACAGCGTCAAAGAAGAGACTGTTCGATCCACGCCTACTAAACTGACCGGGGGCGGAAGTGCCAGTGTGCTCGTGAGGACGGTCAACGGAAAGTGGTTGGTCCGTGATGGGCTCGATGCTGTCCACAGGACAACGAGAGGCGGGTTTCTGGCGTTCAGGAATGGAAGGCTTGTTGCCGATTACAACTGAGCCTGCGTCCGAGTTGATAGCGTCAGCTCCTTCGTGTTCGCAAGGACTCGGATAGTCGCAAGCTGCCGCGTCATTCAAGAGAGGGAAAGGAACGCCGCTCGGGGTTGTGATCGTTTGCGCCTGCGATAAGTACGTGGAAGCCGTGGGTGTCTTCGGCTCCGCGGCATGTCCACCCTCGGGACGGCCTTCCAGGTTAACCGAATCTTCTTCTAGATCCCGTGGCCCACTAAACCCACCACGTAAGGCATCTCGTTGGATGAGACGGAGTCTCATGTTGTCAACCACCCGTCCATTCAGACTTTCCCATGCCAAGTCCCCCGCAAGGATATTATAGTACTCGACCGCAAACAACTGCCAAACGTACGAAATGGTCAGATAGGAACTTGCAGGCACAGAATAAAACAAAAACAGCCTGCTACCGGGCTACCGGGCTCGAACGGCAGCCTAGAGAGTATCGAAATCCATGTGCTGTCCGCACGTATCTGTATGTCTCAAAGGAAACGTACCTGGTGACATTTCTCTTCGTCCTCTTTCACGAGCCGGAACGATTTGAGTTCCCCGTACTTCGTCAGCACGCTTTTGAGTTTTACGGGAACGAAGAAGCGAACCCTACTCCAGCCGGAATAATTGTGATCATGGTCTGCCATCATTCCACCCACCGAGACGCAAAATGTGCCTTCTGTGCGTGTCATGGCAGCGGATGCTGACTGACCAAGAAGCTGGGGAAGTTGAGAACGTTACGGTTTCGGAATACGAGGCAGTCATACCTGTAGGAAATGATCTGAAGTCACGAACAAGCAAGTCAATGCCTGCATCCATGGGCTGCCAGACGTGCTCTGGTAGGTGGTTCTATGCTCCTCGTCCGCATCGGAAGCGTAATGTGAATGTGGGGCCTTGGACTCTATAAGGCGTTTGACTCTTTCGGCGTCACGTATATCGTAGAATGCAAGGATAATGGCGCGTTTTTCCTGAAAGCGATAATAGATGGTCTGGATGACACTTTGCGAGTTTGCCTGAGCCGGAGACGGGTCATCCGGAAGCGCTGCCAGTGAGTGGAAATACGGACCAACTACGTCCTCGGAGAGGTCGTTTGGAACGTTTCCAATCTAATTTCTCACCGTCAGTTTAGTCCGCGTGTGATACAGCAAGAAATTCACGATCAGGAAACGACTCTCGGCAGAATCGCTGGAAAGAATGTTTTGGGAGGAGGTTTGGCCGTCGCCAGGAGGACTTAGGTCGGTAGAATCCGGATCCGTACTGTCACTTTTGAGCGAAGAAGCAGGGGTGAGAGGCGGCGTTAGATAGTGCTGGTTCTTGGACTGCTGACGAGATCGTTTGGACGGATGGATGTCGCCATCTTTTATCGACAGGTTTGTGGATAAATGCGAAGGACTGAGTGATGTGATCTGGGACGAGGATTTATGCACATGCACGGTTGGCTGTGGGCGTGCCAACTGAGGGTCGGAAGAAATATTGCGCGTACTATGTCACGTGGGAGAGGCGGTCAGAGTGGCCTAAATGTTGCGCAGACGAAACACACCGCAAATTCGGGAGAGAGGGGGAAGGTTGGAGGCGTGGAGGACGAGCGTTCCCGGCTGCTGCGAGTCGTAACGAAGCAGACATGATGGGGGAAGGGGATGAAGCTCGAAAAGGTGTCTGCGCAGGTGAACGATGCTTTAAGAAGTGGAGGGGAGAAGCTGGGTGACAGAAAAGGAATAATCGAGGAAGAAATTGAATAGGCTGAACGCGCGATTAATTTGATGGGCCGAGTTGACGTATAGAGAAGCGAAGCTGTAAGAAGAAGGTAGGATCTCGTGTACCTCCGCGTATGCATGCGGAAGGAGAATAGGGAGTAGGGAAGGAAGAAGACAGCGTCAGTTGGCTGGAGACATGACCGACACTGCACTCGACGGCGATACAAGGGGTATGAAGGTGGAACAGGTACGAAAGTACACAGCTGCTTGGAGAAGGAGAACGTCACACAAAATGGCAACTGTTTTGCCACCTGGTGATTCTATGCGGCTTCTGGTCAGATTGACAAATCTTACCAGAACTTGAAAAAAGATGCGCGATCGGTGGTGTGACGCAAGGACGGAAGAACATGGTTGACAGAGAACGGACTAACAAAGCAACGTTGATCACCACCGACGACCTCTCCGGGATATCGCAACGACTGAACGGGCATGTCGGGTGCTGTCGGGATGGGACAGAAATGAGTTGATTGCTGCTCATTCACGGAAAAATACCGAGTGGGCACAAATGACCAGAATTCTCGGTGCAATCCTCCTCAGGAACATATCCGTGGCTACCGCAGCAGTTTTCGGATGACGCAAAACACCACCCTATTCCTGTATACTCTTTTCATTTATCACCGGAGGACTTCTGGTTACAAATATGCCCACCTTACGCAATCCACCGGTCACGTCAAGGCCTTTAAAGAGGCTAGTGAACACCCTCGCCGCGGAGCGTTCTATCTATGTAAAGGGACCCGGAATTGCGGATAGAGAGGGCATCGTATCGAATCTGGTTTGCCCGACTCCGGCCGCAATCGTCACAGCAACGTTACTGACTGACAGGGCTCCTGCGTTGGAGTCATTAGACACGTGCTCGTCTACAGAACATATTAGGGCAATCGACCCACCATCGACGACAAGTCGGACGTCCGCCGGAAATTAAAAACAAACCGCCGACAGCCTGAGAACGGTTGTGTTTGCGGAGGTGTGAGGCCCTGCAGCGCGAGTTACAGTCGACCCCAATTGATGGGACAATCTGGCCAATGCG
This sequence comes from Xanthoconium stramineum, assembly GCA_038090315.1. Taxonomy (NCBI): domain Eukaryota; kingdom Fungi; phylum Basidiomycota; class Agaricomycetes; order Boletales; family Boletaceae; genus Xanthoconium; species Xanthoconium stramineum. The sequence continues at coordinate 24,594 of JBBPMO010000178.1, read as the reverse complement.
CTCGATGAAGAAAGGTCAAAACATGACCAGGATGTCTAGCTTCTTGCTCTTGGCTTGATAGAAAACCATCTAGATTGTACCACAATCTTGCTTAGGTAATGTACCGTTGAAACAAGCCGGAGGTCCCAGCGAGCATTTGCGAACCCATCATCCGACAAGTACTAGGGTCAGACAATGCCGTTCTACAAGATGCTGTGTATAGCTGCCCACTTCAGAGAATATGTGTGGTACCCTATCGTCACGCTCCAAATTGACTAACCAGACTGTTAGAAACACATCAAAGACCTCGTGACAATGTCCGCGCGCCATGTGATGGACCAGGGTGGAGTCGTTCGTAATATCGAATACTGGGGAACCCAAACGCTACCACAGGTGATGAGAAGACATAAAAAGAGCCAGTCCGTCGGAGAGTGAGTCTCTATTCCAACGCTTCATTCTATCGCTGACGCGCATTAATCCAGCTACTGGACTATGTACTTTGATACGTCACCTCGCACACTCAGCTCCTTGGCCCTCAAACTACGGCAAGATCCCCGTGTCATACGCTGGACGATGCTCAAGCAGGGCGAAAAAGCCCAGGATATAGTCCTGCCTAGGGAGAAAACTGTAATGAGAATGGACTATCTGAAACCGACGAAAGAGAACTCGTGGTCAGACATTGGTTCCTTCTAATGCACCTCTACAAATCGTCGCTCGTATCCACGAACTAGCTTTGTATTGCATTCATCTAATATCTTCGTTCTAGCAGTGTGCCAGTCCCAGCCTACGAGCAGACGCTAAACCCATTTAACACCTGCAGCTACGCATCCAACTGGTCTACACCGCGACCTGTGATCTCACCCAGTCGACCACATCATGTAGACCAGAGACAACTCTTACATGTCTCAGGTCTTCATCTGCTTCCTTGTGTTCCTGATCCCCGTCAGGACTAGGCCGCCTGATCAATAAAGCGCGCATTCCAGCGGCCCGGGCACCGTGGTAGTCGCTTTTGATGGTCACTATCAAACTGGAGAATGAACCTAACCTAAGCAAGCATACCATTGAAGTTCGTCGCCAACATGTACACCCTGGTCCAAATGGGTGCCGTCAAGAGCCTGTTTGAAGGCACACCGGAATATCTCAGAATCGGGTTTTTCGATCCCTTCTTCTTCACTCAGGACAACAGGATGCAAAAACGAAGATATCCCGAGGCTGGTAAGAACAGAACCTAGGACGGCAGGATCAACAAGGCGGACCACTTGAACAAACCAAGCATGCTGGCACATACGCATTCTTGCATCTGAATTGCTAATCAGTCCCGTGCGAACGTTCATTTCCTGCAGTTGACGTACTGTTTCTATGTGTCAGAGATACTAGACAAGATGTGAACGATGAGAATATGACATACGTACGGGGAGCGTATCATTAAAGAGTTTGTATCCTTTGCTGGAGCTAAAGCGGTCCATAAGCCGGGGCACGATTTCGTTCAGGGACGCTTCCACTGCTGCATGCATGCCGTCAAAATCCATGCGTTTTCGGTGTGGAGACGAAACGCAAGTTACCTTGCGTGTCAGCGCCAGCACCTATGGCTGTCCGCTTAATCACCTCAGACCACCATCCATGGGCACCGAACTGGCCGTGATAGGCAGCTTTGTCGTTTTGTGCCTGCCTCAAGCCTTGAAGCTGGTAGGTTGGGTACGAGGATGCGGACAACCGAACTTACTGGCTTTGAACGAGCGCTGGAGGGCGTTTGGACACAAAACGCCAAGGAACGGCGCGAAGACCTCTGAGTATTGGACGTATATAGGTCTTCTGGGAGTGATTAGGGTATGAAGGGCATCGAGAGTGACCAGCTTGATGGACATGTAGGCCTAGCACAGGATGAAGTTGTGTACATAAATAAAAGGAGCTGTATGGGGGTCTTACGTGGCTGTCACCACCCTGCTGCATACCTTGTCCGCTCGTTCCACTCCATTCTAGCAACGCTCGCCAGTTCCGTCGTCGAGAACAAGTGGACGCTTCTGCGCAGTCGCGATTAGCGCCGATTTGGATGTCCGGTTCGGAGGTGGTGGGCAACAACAGCGCTTTCTCGCTCACTTTCAGGTAGCACACGCCGCAGGCGTCAATCCCCAAACCTCCTCGTTGCTCACTTCTCTCTGAACGTTCACCATGTCTGATACTCCTGCCCTCGATTCACAATCTCTCCGTCGCACTCAGTCAACCGGCAACATCCCCACCATAGCGCACCCCGCCAGGGCTCTGATATCTGCGTCTCATCGCAGCTCAACACAACGCGGTCCAGAAGCAGTCCCTTCATCTCCTGTAAACAATGCAGAACCCACAGAGTAAATCAGTTTCAAACTTCCCTCCCATCGATCGCTGATTGTTTACAAGACCGACCCCTTGGCTTAGACAGGCAGGGCAAACTCCGAGCGGAACCAATTCAGCACCAACATCGCAACCTGGCCAGCGGCCTTCGAGGTCGTTTCTCCAGAGGCTGAAAGTGTTTTTTGGTCTCGGACCAGATGTATCCAGGACCAGGAAGGCGCTGGTAGGGTTAGTCGGAACATTGCTTTACAACTTCCTCCAGGTTAGTCTCCCCTTTTCTCAAACTAGCCTTCTTACCCTCCCGGAACAATTAGGCTGCCGCCGTCATAGCACTCCTCAGTGCTGCTTCAGTCATCAAGAGCCCACAAGATTCTACGATCGATCAAATACATGCTTGCGGTCGTCCTCTGGTCGCATGGAATTGCCTTTGGTTGGTACGGCTCGCCTTGTCGTCTGGGCTAACATATTGGAATTACCTCCGCATACGGGCTGCGTGAGTCGATATTGTCCAATTTCGGGCCATGTTTCCTCATCATGACCTAGAGATAACGCCCCAAGAGAGGATTCCGAAACAACGGCACAGTCAAGCGAGACTCAACCCGCGCGCCCTGGAAATTCAAGACATCGAAGACAACAAGACAGAGGGACATCAACAGCCACCAACTCAGAAGATCCTCCAATACCGTACAATCATATCTATGCGCGGTTTGTTAACCCCACTCATCTGCAGCCGAGGCTAACTTGGTCCCAGGTTGTCTCTCTTTTTGTCCATGTTCACGCTGACATGGTTCTTGACCGCCCACATCCTCGAGTATACTTCAGTAACCTCATGCCGCTCTTCTGCCCCGCTAGTCTGGTGGCTTACGTTTGGAATTTTGTGTACCATGTACTTGCTCGTTTTGGAAGTCATTCTCTTCGGTTTCCTTGTGTTCATGGTTTTGCCATTCATTATGGTCAGTTCCGCGATAAACCTTCGCTCTGCCTCAAGCTGAAGTTATCTTTTGAAGCTCTTCTACAGCATCATTTTACTTTGCCTTGGTCGTCATCCGCTACAAAATCCACATTACATCAAGCCCGATATTGGGAAGCTCCCCAAGTCACTTGTCGACCGCATCCCTCTTGTTATCTATATTCCTCCTCCACCAGACGATATGTCTGCACCCGTTTCCCTGCCAAAACCTATTCATACGTATCCTCCAAAGCCACCCGCTCTCAAAGCAAGAAAAAGATTTGCATTCTTCCGTAGGAGGTCTCCAAGGAAGGACAACGCGACGGATCCCAGCGCCAAGGATCGGAACGCCAAGGTCTCGACGCCTGACACGATCAAAGCACCTGAGACATGGGAGGATAACTGGGAGCAATTTGAATATCCCTTTGTCAGGCTAGAGGGCAATCGCGCTGCGTGTGCGATTTGCTTGATGGACTTCGAGGAGCCGAGAAGGCTCTCTGCAATTCAACAAGACCCCGATAACGATAAGAAAGGTGCACCAGCCGCGTCGCCATCACTCCTTACGGAGGAGGTAGTGATTCCGGTTGAAAACATAACCGAGGAAGAGCGGAACACACTACCTCGTCTCGAAGATGCTGGAGAAGGGCCCCAACCATTACGTTTGCTGGCGTGCGGTCATGTCTTCCACGTGAGCACTGCGACACTTTATACTATCTTGTTCTCTGATCCACACCACCAGAAAACTTGTATCGATCCTTGGCTAACTGACGTTTCTGGTCGATGTCCCGTCTGTCAACGTCGCGTTGAGATCGATGAAGAACCACCAAAGAAATCTAGGCGGAGACGGCGTTGATTTTCATAGCGTCCTCCTTTAGGTTTATTTGCAAGGGGAAGATACAATATTCAAGGTAGCGAATCGTAATGTGATATTATACATATTGGACGAACTGATACCGTCATCCCGCATCATGTATTTGCATTATCAACATTCTTTTGGACATGGTCTTGTTCGCTCTTGCGAGTACGGGATAGAAAACAGGACTACTCGTCTACATCAACACTGCAAGCTAAGGTGTTACAGTAACTCACCACTATCGACCTTTATACAGCCCTGACTAGAACTCCTTTACCAAAGCATTGCTTATTAAGTTGGTCCCGTTTGCAACCACACGTTGCTTATTCACATGCCATCTCGTTCACGATGTCACTGGCGAACCCCAGGCAGTCGCTCGACTTAGCTAATGGTTATACCCCATCAGAGGAGACGGTATGCTATATTCTTTCTTGCCCCAGTGACGCGTTGATCGGGACGCAGGGCCAGCCGTTCTCCCATGGACTTTTTGATATGGACAGGGGTACTGTGACGGCCAGGAGGGTCTGGCTCAAGATCAGTGTTTTTGCTGTCGGGCTCCTCATATTCATTATACTGGCAATCCTGTCTATTTATTGGGCGGCTCTTGGTAGGTCTTTCGGGAATATCCACAACCTATCGGGGTATGTTGTAGTAAGTGTTCTTTCGGACTTGGGATCCACCTTGGGGGTGTTCGCTCACTTGTTGTAGGATTTCGACGGAGAACAGGTTGGCCAGGCGGTGACTCAAGCATTCTCGTTCCTACATGGCGCCGAACAGCTGTCATGGTTGGTGAAAGACCCCTCGGAATTTCCAAACGGACCATCGGACGTTCAGTTGGCACTCCTCGACCATCGTTGTTGGGTGGCCGTAACTGGTGCGTACGTTCGCACTTTGGGCCATGGATTCATCCAACCCGTCGCTCTTAGTTAACCCTGGGGCGACCTCCAACTTAATCGCGGCAATAAACTCTACCGATGCAGCATATAATACCTCTCAGGCAATCAGCGCATACCTTACAAACGCGCGAAACGAAGCCGCGTAGTGAGCATCCACACCTTGACACCTTGACATTGCGGTGACACTTGATGATGCCCTTCTAGCCGCATTATCATTTCTCCAATGGTAAGGGTTTCTTTCGCGCTTTGAAATTGCGATGACAGCTCAGGCTCATTTATAGGTAAACTTGATCCTCACGAATATTACGCAAACACTTGGTCTAGCTTTTGCGGGACAATTAGCGTCCCGTCCAAACCTTCCCAGCTTGGTGGACATCGCCCCGTCCCTCGTGACACTACCTGTCAACTATGCAGTGTACGACCTGAGACCATTCGACGTTCCTACGTATGTCCTCATCTCACGACCGAATGAGCGGTACTAACCCCCTTCAGGGCGTCTGCTGTTGATTTTGTTGGACTTATATATCTCATGATCCTTGCGGTATGACATACTTTACTACACTTTCAAGCTTGTTCACTGATTGCCGTGTAGTTCATATTGACGGTAAGTCCGGTTTAACGAGTTGCTACTCGGGATAACTTGATCCCGTTCCTGCAGAACCATCTTTTGGCTGCGAATGCCCAGAGTGGCTTCGGTAGGCGTTTGACATTGGGGTCACTAGTACTGATGCGTTTGTTGTGGCCCTTCATCATCTACTTTTTCATCTCTGTGAGCAGACTTTCTTACATGCTTTTCACAAGTTCATAGGTTTGCAGCTCGTGTATTGCCTGCTGAGCCTCGCGTTTGGTGTACCATTTGGACGATAGTGAGCCGGCTTAGAATCTTTCTTCCAGAGCGCGCACTAATGCTTACACAGTTACGCAGGTGGTTTCGTTATATATTGGATGATGTCTTGGATGGCGATGGCTGCACTGCACGTTTATTGTCATTCGGCTGTTCGCTGAATCTAATGAGTAAATAGGGGATTCGCATTAGAGTCGATGATCACCCTTATGACGGTTAAGTTCGTTCCAGTGTTTCTTGTCCTATGGATCATTGGTAGGTCATTATTTTTAAGCAATGGTCCGGTGATTCATGGTCACAACTTTGCGTAGTGAACGTTTCTGTGTCATATTACCCCATCGAAATGCTTCCGATCATATTTCGATATGGGTATGCAATGCCGTTCTACAACGTCTCCAACACTGTTCGTACGGTCGTCTTCAACACGAAAAACCAGAGTACGTCGGATTCTCAAATGGAAACAGACTATCTCTGAGTACTGTCCATCTTTTTAGTCGGACTCAATTTTGGCGTACAGTTTGCGTGGATCGCCGTTTCGTGCATCAGCCTGCCGATCTTTCAGTGGCTTGCCCGACGCAGAGAGGTCCAGGCATGGCATCGTTCGCAAGCAAAGGAGGAGCAATAAGAGATGAGAAAATGAAATCATGGATTGACCTTCGCAAATAGATATTGTAAGGTAGTTATGTACTTTAATCTTGCTTGTCATACTTGTAGCCCTCATGATGCGTTGTGTTGTCTAGAGCGATTTTTCAGACAAAGGTTGACCTTCGCGACTGTTTCTGCAATGCAAGCTATATCCATTAATCGTGATCGTGATTGTATATGCTTGGAAAACATGAATGAATGGGGATGGCAGATGGTCTATCTAGCAATGATTGGGAATAAGTCATAAAATATGGTAAGAAGTCCACGGCATATTCAACTAGGCCCTGGTCCCGGACTACTTGACTCGGCCTCTGGTTTTGTGGCTGCATGTTCTTGAGCAACACGCGTTTCTGCCTCTATTCGTTCACGTGCACGAACCACCTTCGATTGTAGGTAGTGCGAATGTGAGGGTGGTGGCGGCGGTCTACCGGCTCGTGGACCAGGTGTCGATGGGTCGGGGGCAGGTCGGGGGCCGTTTACTTTGAATAGATGCTCGTAGTTCTGAACAAGTACGGTTAGCTGTTCCGTCGAGTCTGTCAATGGGTGGAGATTCGCTCGCCTTCATTATATTCTCCATAGCGTCGCCGCGTTTCGCGTTCAGAATGAGATGGGCCTCGTCCAACGTCATACGGTGTTCCCGCGTCAGTTTGTCGGTTGCCGAACCGGAAGTAGCACTGCGTATGCCTCCGACGTCGGAGCTCAACGCCTCTGGATGGTGTTTGGCATCTGAGAGAGGACACGCAACACACAATGACGGTGATGAGCAACACTGTTAAATCGAACGAAGAATGTGACGTCGTACTTTGGATGGCTTGTCTGCCGGCTGCGACGAGAGCTTTACCGAATATTTGTGCACCAGTTAAGATGATTTGCCCGATGAGCTTTGGCGCAGACTAGATAGGAATATTAGTGACAGGTCTGTCTGATTCAGAGATACAAACCATGGAGTCAAGGTCGGGGAAGAGTACTTGGGGAACGGAACGAGCCTTTCGGTGTGACAAAACCACGTGATCATAAAAAATTGCTCTACGCTCGGACTCCCCACCATGACTGGTATACTTACCGATCCTCCGCCCAAGAAGCGGAAACATAACCCAGCAGAACATTCCGATACAACACACAGCGCGTCAAAAAAGAAAAAAGAGAGGCGACACAAGGCAACGGCGCCCTCGGAGGATGCTTTGTCGTCACAAACACAGAAACCCAGATCCTCCAAAGACAAGGGCAAATCACGCGCGTCAGACCACCCGAGCGAGTTTCGTGTCGTCAATGCTAGCCTTGTCCTTTCTGTTCCCCCTGTTTTTGCCTCCGATCTTCGTACCGGGGTGGAAGAAATGTTAGATAGTATGGTTATGCGGTGAGCGTTGAAACCTGTGACTGCGCGCCTCTTTCGTTAATGGACAGGCACTAATCGGTAATTGCATCCCTCGACGGACAGGTATATACCATCCTTGCAAGGCGTACTCTTGGCGCATTCAAACATACGATTTCTCAGCCAAACCGCAAGTATACATGGTGACTGCCCTTTTGCCGTGTGCAACGTGAGCTTCGACGCGACCGTGTGGGGACCCCAAGTCTCAATGAAACTAGGTATGCATTGCCGCTCTAGATCTCGTGCATTGCCCTTACTTGTACTGTCGTCATCACGTGAACAGTCGGTAGAATAAACTTGTGTTCTCCCGACCATATTTCCCTCCTTGTGCACCGTACCTTCAATGTCTCGATCCCTCGACATCATATCCCACAGGACCAGTGGACATTCGAGTATGGGCCAGCAGAAAACGATCCAGAGTTTGGAGATGGAAGAGGTTGGGGGGACGACGAAGCCAAAGGTGCCTCTGATAGAGAGGGGGATGTGGAAATGAATGATTCCACCAGCTCAAAGGATTCTGGAGAGACCCGAGAAGCGGAAAGCAGTGGTCGCTGGGTACACCATCTGACAGGATCGAGACTTGGCGATCCCGATGGTTACGTTGAATTCACGGTGATTGGGTATGTTCTTCCTCCCTCAAATCCAATTTGATCATATGGGTTCTTCTGCTCTACGGTGCCTTATCAAATGTGTTTAACAGATTAACAGTAGCAAACGAGATGTTATCGCTACGAGGGTCTATCCAACCAGACCCATTCTCGCCTGAACATGTCCCGCATCGCGACAACGCGATTTCCTCTCCTTTTCCTCGGGGGGAGACATCAGAAGTGGAGGTTCAAAATAGCGGTGACGAACAAGAAGAGGAGGAGGGGGAGGAAAGTGACGAAGATGGGTTCAAACACCTTGCGAGGCTCACGGATGAGGCTCAGGCAACTCAAAAAGCGAAGCGTGCTAGAGAGGAAGCAGAGCGACTTGAGGAAGCAAAGAACCGAAAAAGACGAGACAGCCGAGGGAGCATTGATGGAGAAGGTCCTCGTCATGGCAAGCGGGCAGAGAGGAAGCGAATAACGGAGACCACATCGTGATACCACAACTGTGCTGCCCGCGCGGGCCGTCGTACAACATGAAACCCCGTGATCATGACCTTGATAAGTGGGACCGTCAAGGACCGTCCGGATAGTTTGGTGTTTTGAAGATCGTCATGTGAGGAAGGAGTCGCATGTACAGTGGAGCAAAGGATAGCAAACTTGTAACAACACTCGCACGAATATCAGACTGGATAAGCAGCTCCGGGACCGCAGCTTTGGGTTGCCAGGACATCCTGATACAATCAGTGATAGCATTTGGACTACCGAGCCCAGGGATTGCAATCACGCGAAAACTTGGTCACTCACGGGACCAATGCCCATGATGCTCTCGGAGATATCGTCTAGCGCGCACATGTTCAAAGGTCTATTAATTGACGCCAGTCGCTGTGTCTACCGGATCCAAGTTTAGTTCCTGCGTTCGCGTACCGGTCCACGACAAATTTTCTCTTCTTCATGTGAGTGAGTAAACTGACCCCCAACTTGACAAAGCAATCTGGCTCTGCGTGTGCTCACAGCAGGATCCAGACACATCGCCCAAGAATACATTGCGTCACATGTTCTGAGCCGCACTTCTGCGGTGCTATACGCTCAGGGATGTGCGCTCTCTTGGTTGCGTGCTACATTCTACCCGAAGCTCCCGTAACGCATCGGGTGAATACTGGTTGTAGCTGAGGCCCTTTGCATCCATGTGGGCAGTTTCCTGTCGCCAATAATCGCACATCTTCGCACCTGGGTTGGTCACTTCCTAAATTTTTTTCTCATTGTAAACACTGTTATCTTTTCAGACATATCCTTCCATTTTTTCTATCAAAATATATGGATCTCACGTGAAGAGAGCAGCGCATGGTGGTTTTCACATCATACTACTGTGTGCTTTCATGAGAACATCAGGACGTATACTAAACGTATAAAGGCCCAAGGATGTTCTCGCTACCCCAGGCTCCGTTGAACGATCTGAAGTCCTCTCATTCTCATCATGGTCCCCAAGTTCGCCCTTCTCAGCAGTCTTCTGCTCGCTTCTGTGGCTTTGGCTTCTCCTACGTCGAGGCTTGCTGATCGCCTTGCTCGCCGTCGCGAGAATCGCCAGTCACAACCCCTCAACCGCGTCGACTCGCCTTCGGGTGGTGACTCTAACGTAGAGTACAGTTCCAACTGGGCTGGTGGTGTCTTGAATGAGGCTGCCGTTCGTGGTGTCTCCTTGACCTATGACAATTCACAATCTCATCCTCTCCAACAGGGAACTTTCGCGAGTGTTTGTGGTACCTTCACGGTCCCTACCCCTTCAGGCAGTGATGGTTCTGCTGCGTCTGCTTGGGTCGGTATCGACGGTGACACCTGCCAAAACGCTATCCTCCAAACTGGTGTCGACTTCACCGTCAGTGGCGGCGGGGCATCATACGATGGTAAATACCTCGAACCTGTTGTCCTAAACTGCTTTTCACCATTTGGATAGTTTGGTACGAGTGGTTCCCTGACTATGCCTACGATTACTCCGGCATCTCCGTCAGCGCTGGTGATGAAATCAAGGCTTGCGTCACTGCTTCCTCTACAACGTCTGGTGTAGCGAAAATCGAGAACCTGACCAACGGCCAGACGGTCACCAAGGATCTCAGTTCTTCCTATGCTCTTTGCGGGCAGGATGCTGAATGGATCGTTGAGGACTTTGAGGAGGGCAGCAGCCTTGTTCCGTTCGCGGACTTTGGCACAGTGACCTTCAGTGGCACTAGCGCTTCTGGCTACACCGCCTCAGGTGCCAACGTCCTCGACATTGAGCAGAACGGCAAGGTTCTCACGTCGGTGACCATCAGCGGATCTGATGTCACCGTCAAGTATCAGTAAACAGAGGTGAAAGGTTGTCGAGGCTGGCGAGTTTTGTTCTGTACTAATACGTGATGCTGTTTGTGGTCTTTGATCTTTCTGGATCTGTACATCCTGTTACAGGCCTCATCTGTGAGCCCCAGTGAGAATTGACTATTACTGTGTGTCCAGGTATGCCCAGACATGTTTCCTTGCGAGTTACATACGACATCATTTTGTAGCACAAGTCTAATAGAATGGGGATGTTCTGCATGCTTATACTGTACCATTTCAACTCAGGAACCACCAAGAAACCTTGCTTGGGCTATGTGACACATGGTGAACTCTGGACAAAAATGGAACTAACACCAATGCAGTGGGATTAATCTGTTGAAATACTTACAAGTACTTCATTGAGTGCCCAGTTGTTTGTAAGAAGTGGAATGAAGTAAAGGTGGGTAGGTAGGATATTTGTGATGAAAGCATGGTAGAATCTTCAAAGCTTGAAAAAAAAGGAGAGGGAAAAGTAGCAAGAGGAAAACAGGAGGGGATGGGAGGTTGAGTGAGGAAGAGGGAGAGGGCAAGGGTTGGGGCGTGTCGATGTTGCGAGACCCTGCGCATGTCCATGTTGACCCAGGTAGCGGTACCAACACCGAACCGAATGCGCCACATGTGAGAGCAAGAGCGGGACAATTGTCGAGGAGGTTGGGAGGACACGTCCACATGCGCGAAACAAGGGAGAGAGGTTGACAATGAGAGCTGTAGAAAATGATCAACACACCTCAACGATCAATGAGCATGTACAAAAGGATCCCCCAGAGCCGCTGCCGCCACCACCACCACCAGATGAACCTGCACAGCGACCGAACGTACTCCCGAGCATCAAGCTCAAGGAGAGAAGGTCATACACGAGCGGCAAAATGGCCATGCCAGATGACATCCAGATCCATTGTGAACGTCCTAGGAGTGTCAGAAACAAGTGCGTCGATGAAATGGGCGCACCAAATCGAGATACTAGGAGGTCATTTGGACCTACTAGAGGCGAAGGGACGCATCGAGGTCAAATGGAGCCACAGAAACGTTGTAGACAGTGGCGAACTCGATGTGACAGACCATGGATGCGAGGGAAACGAGTGCGCCATCAAAACGAACATGCAACACCAAGGTAGAGGGCCAGGAGGCTCAGAAGGCGACCAGAAGGCAACGGGAGCTGTCGAGCGCAATTAAAAGCATGAAATTGATGGTGATGGTGTCGGGTACGATGGGAATAATGGCTGGAAGGGTGATGCAACGAGTCGAAACGCAGTCACTAGCTGAGAAACAAGGGAGTCAGCACGAGCGGCGGAAGCACACAATGATGAGCATACATGGGCCATTTAATGGACTTTTCAACCATCCCAGACGACCGAACGCTAATCTGAATGTGTTGCGTCGTCGAGGACGACTGAAAACATGATCTAGAAGATATCAGTCACATGGACTAACTTCCCACATCAAACGGGCGAGTCGAACCGACCAGACACATCGTATATGGACTATAAACAATGTACTAGTAGGAGCATTCACAGAAGAACGGGCGTGCCGTTGAAATGAATCGGCTACGTCGAGATAAAGGGCCAGGAGGCCCAGAGGGCGACAAGGAGGCGATAGACAATGTCGAGTGCGATTGGAGGCACGAAAGTGAGCCATACCCGTACCCGTGAACCCGGCTGCCATGTCCTCCACATTCTCATCGTCGCAAGCGGGTGGGGTCTGCGCAAATGGACAGAGTGGGGGAGTGAACGAGGTGGCGAGCAAAGAGGTAGGCGCAAATGAAGCGGGCACAGAAGGGAGAGAGTACCCATACCCATGACCCGTGGCGGGTTACCCATACTTGTGCTAATCTCCGGCCAGGTCCATCGCCGTTGCTACGAGGTGAGGGGTGGGCGAGGGCAACCTCGTCGTCACGTCGTCCTTGTCCACGTCATGTTGGCATCGTAGCATTGATGTCGCCAGGTGGGAGAGAGCGGTCGTGCTTGAATTGACATGTCAAGATGGGCGGACGTGCGTCTACGCTTGAATGAACACAGTGGGGCTGGGAAGCGAGTACTGGTGGCGAAAAAACGAGTGGTTGCACCCAAATGAACACGGTGGGGCCAGGGAACGAGTGCTGATGCTCGCGTTTGTGCTCGAATTGAGATGATCGAGGTGGGAGACGAGCGACTGAGCTCGAATAGACATGGTCGAGCTGAGAAACGAGCATTCTGGCTTGAATCGACACGGTGGATGTGGGAGATGAGCATTATGGCTCGAATGGACACAGAACAAACGGGAGACGAGTGATCGCGCTCGAATGGATACGGTGGAGGCGCGAAGCGAGCATTCTGGCTGGAGTTGAGACCGTGGAGGCGGGAGACGAGCGACCGAGCTCGAATAAACATGGTCAAGATGGGAAATAAGCGTTCAGGCTGGAATGGAGACGATGGAAGTGGGGTGCGGGCTATTGCGCTCGAATGGACACGGTGGAAGCGGGAAGTGAGCGTCCAGGCTCGATCTGAGATTATGAAGGCGGGAGACGAGGGATTGCACTCAAATAGACCTGGTGGAGGTGGACGATGAGTGTTCGGGCTCAAACCAACGGGGTTGGGGGGCGGTGGTGGATGGGAGCGAGTCCGATATGGTACGAATGTCGACAAGGGCACTCGAACAACATCGTTGGGGTGCCTATGTCGACGTGGGTGCCCTAACATACAGAAACTGTCACGGCAAACACCAGTGTAACAGGGGCTTTACTTTCCCACAATTCATGGGGTGATTAGCCCCTGTGACGCGTGACATGCCTATCCAAGTAAATTTAGAACAACCACTTGCACGAACATCAGCAGATCCGGAACCGCAAGTTCAACTTTGGATGACCAGGGCAATCTGGTGCAATCAGTGTGTTGGAGTGCACGACGCTAGGTCACGTTCTATAAATTTTAATCTTGCAGAGTATATATATATTTCATTCGAACTCGTCTTTCCCCTCAATCGTTCCATTGCACAGTCGAGGGGTAAGTCCTATTGTTCATATACAATACTGCCATGCTTATAAGTAATCCATGTAGATTAACTCTCGTCTAGTTTAATTCAGTGATACCGTTGGGACTACCGAGCCCAGAGACTGCAATCACGCGAGAACTTGGTCACTCACGAGGCCAATGCCCATGATGCTCACAAAGATATCGTCCAGCGCACACATGTTCAAAGGTACATTAATTGACATACGTCAATTCACGGCACAACCTTATCAGTCAGTCGCCGTGCCTACCGGATCCAAGTTTAGTTCCTGCATATGCGTACCAGTCCACGACCACTGACCCCAAACTGGGCAAAGCAATCCGGCTCTGCATGTGCTCACAGCAGGATCTAGATACATCGCCCAAGAATACATTGCGTCACTTGTCCTGAGTCGCACTTCTGCGGTGCCATACTTACGCTCAGGGATGTGTGCTCTCTTGGTCGCGTGCTGCACTCTACCCAAAGCTCTCGTAACGCATCGGGTGAACACTGGTGGTAAGTGAGGCCCTTTGCATCCATCTGGGCTGGTCCCCTGTCGCCGATAATCACACGTCTCCGCACCTGGGTTGGTTACTTCTAATGTTTTTTTGTAAACGTTGCTATATTTTCAGACACATCCTTCCATTTTTTCTATCAAGATATATGGATCTCACGTGAAGATAGCAGCGCATGGTGGTCTTCTTGGTCCGGCAGGGCTGCACTGGGACAGAACTGCTGACCCGGATGCTCAGGAAAACATTTCCATCGGAAGCATACTACTGTGTGCTTTCATGAGAACATCAGGATGTATGCTAGACGTATAAAGGCCCAAGGATGTTCTCGCTACCCCCAGGCTCCGTTGAACGATCTGAACTCCTCTAATTCTCATCATGGTCCCCAAGTCCGCCCTTCTCAGCAGTCTTCTGCTTGCTTCTGTGGCTTTGGCTTCTCCTACGTCGAGGCTTGCTGATCGCCTTGCTCGCCGTCGCGAGAATCGCCAGTCACAACCCCTCAACCGCGTCGACTCGCCTTCGGGTGATGGCTCTGCCCCAGAGTACAGCTCCAACTGGGCTGGTGCCGTCCTGAATGAGGCTGCCGTTCGTGGTGTCTCCTTGACCTATGACAATTCACAATCTCATCCTCTCCGACAGGGAACTTTCTCGAGTGTCTGTGCTACCTTCACGGTCCCTACCCCTTCGGGTAGTGATGGTTCTGCTGCGTCTGCTTGGGTCGGTATCGACGGTGACACCTGCCAAAACGCTATTCTCCAAACTGGTGTCGACTTCACCGTCAGTGGCGGCGGGGCAACATACGATGGTAAATGCCTCGAACCTGTTGTTCTGAACTGCTTTTCACCCTTGGAATAGCTTGGTACGAGTGGTACCCTGACTATGCCTACGATTTCTCCGGCATATCTATCAGCGCTGGTGATGAAATCAAGGCTTGCGTCACTGCTTACTCTACGACGTCTGGTGTAGCGGAACTCGAGAACCTGACCACCGGCCAGACGGTCACCAAGGACCTCAGTTCTTCGTATGCTCTTTGCGAGCAGGATGCCGAATGGATCGTCGAAGACTTTGAGGAGGGCGGCAGCCTTGTTCTGTTCGCGGACTTTGGCACAGTGACCTTCTCTGACTGCAGCGCTTCTGGCCCTGACGGTTCCTATGGCCTCTCGGACGCCAACATCCTCGAAATTGAGCAGACCGGCGGGCCGCAGCCTGCCACGTTGGTGACCATCAGCGGATCTGATATCACCGTCAAGTATGAGTAAACAGAGGTGAAAGGTTGTCGAGGCTGGCGATTTTGTTCTGTACTAATACATAACGCTGTTTATTGTCTTTTGGTCTTTCTGAGAATGTATATACTGTCGCAGTGGACAAATGAACATGTATCCGAGTCGTGAGTGACTCAAACTTGTGAAACGGAGCCATCCCTCTGTCTCGGACCATCCGTTTTGGCGCCTTTCTAAAGCTTCTAAAGCTGGGTACTTCCTAGAACATCTGGTTCGAGACTAGTATTCCTCAGAAAGACATTGATCAGATTCGTTGATCACATCAGATACATCAGACATATCTTCGTATCTACGTGGCAAAATGAATATTCGCGGTCATGATAAGTGGAATGCTACATCAATGTGCAGTTATTTCAAGTGGATGCTGACCTGTCTCGGGGCGAGATCGACATAAGAAGTTGTAACAGAACAAACAACACTGATTAGAAGGGTAAATTAGAGACACGGGAGGAAAAACGCGATTAATATATCAACTGGACCAAACAAAGTAAATGACTAGGTCTCCAGTGTTCTACCCACTGGCCGGTAGAGTAGCGTGCTTGAAGCGGACAACCATAACAGTCACATTGTCATAGGTTTGCTTTGACAATGCGTGCTGAACGAGTGTCTGACTTGCTTCTTGTGCATCCTCAATGTTCCGTATCAAGTCAATCGCTCCTTGATCGCCCGTGATATCCCATAACTTGAGCGGCGTTAGATGGGCAAGAGCGCGTCGAAGAGTACGTACCCCGTCACATGCCAGGATCAAAAATTCATCGTCGTCGCACAGTTGCGTCTCGGTAGTGTAGGGAGACCCAACGACAAACTCCTTCATGGAGGAATCGCCCAAAGCTCTCGTGACGGCCAGCACGCCATTGACACGTCCACTCATGACAAAACCGCCGGCATCTGTGATGCGCTTCGCTTCTTGTTTATCGGAACCTTTATGATCATACGTTAGGCGCACGGCCTTTCCCGCCCGACACAGGACTCCTCGTGCGTCACCTGCATTAGCACTATAGAGCACGCGACGGAGTGACGGGGGAGGCGATATCACAACGGAGGTACTTGTGCGATCCGCTGGTGTCGGTAAAGGCGTTGGAGTTGCAGGTGAGTGTGGAGGCGAGCCGCTGGCGCTGGCGCTGCTGAGATTTTTCAAAGCACGCGTAAAGCGACCCGTAGGTGATACACCCGTGGCTTTTTTATTTCTCTTGCTCGTCTTGTCAGATTCGGATGCATCATCAGCCAAGTCATTGACAGGGGATTCGGAGCCGCTCCTGATACTTTTGGTATCCTCTGGGCTGGGGGTTCCGGTGGATGGTTGATTGGCGATCGGAGAGTCAAGAAATGATTGTCCGCCGTGGAAATCTTCGATACGCAAAAATGCTGTGACTGCTGTGCAACCCGAGTGAATTTTTCCGTCGGATTCCTCACAGAGGCGAGAAAGACGTCTGTCGACGTTGTGGAACGTCTCGTTCAGGATGTCAGGGATCGTAGTTGACGAAGAAGAGCGTAAGGAGTCCAGAAGGTACTGTGGTGAGCAAGTGTGACGGGGTTAGGTTGTGGTAATGCGCCAAAGCTGTACCTACTTCGTGAAAATGTTGGCCGCACCACTCGGCAGCATGCTTTCCCGCATGACCATCAAACACGGCAAAGAAACCTTGTCCTCTAACACCTGCGAAATCGACGACGAAGGAATGTGCGTCTTCCATGTACCTGCGCGTGCCCTTGTCGTCGGACACGCCGACCTGGAATGCAGTGTTTCCGATGGAGTGTTGGTTGAGGATCTATGATAGAGAGATGATGTCTCGCGTGTGACCGGACGAGAAGAACGTACCCCGAAGGTGTCGAGGCCATCTGCGGTTGTGATAGACTCTGAGCGCGCGTTTGGGGAGTCAGAGAAAGGGTTGGCCATGGGAGATGGTCGTGGATGTGAAAGGAAAGGGGTGGCAGCGCCCATCAGCTGGTCACGTGCGACGCGATATAGGTGTGCTAGATTGGGGAGATTGGAGAGATTCGTCATACCGCAGCTCCGAAAAGAGTAGCTTGAAGTGACTGGGCCCGTTAAACGACCGGTAGATAGTCAACACGGCCTTTGAATGGTGATTTTCGTTTCATCGCCCAGTGTCAGCCTATCTAACAGCGGGTGGCTGTGCGATGTTGCATTCCGAATTCCGACGCGGTATCTCCGGGCTGTTCTCTTCCTTGTCCACTTCCTCGCAAACTGTGGATGTCTCAGCAATCCGCCGCTTCAAAGCCTTCGTTACAGGGCGTAAGGATAAAAGCTAGGAAAGGTGCAGTAAAGGCACAAGCAAAGCACGAACCATCAGGCATGCATTCCACCCCGTACACAGCCCGCATCGGCACTCAGATCTCCTCCAGTATTCCGAGACCAACTCTACAAACACCTCGAAACTGTCCCAGAGAACGACTTCGACACATTTTCTGCAAAACTCATACAAGCTGGATCCACGCTCGAGTTCCTGAAATATGCAGACGCCCTCTTCGAAATCATCCTCGTCGGCGGCCTCATTCAGCCCGGTGGCTCCTACATCGATGACGGTGCACCCACCTCCCCCTTCACTATCTTCAACGCAAAGGATCCTGCATCGGTCGAGGACCTGAAGAAATACGTTGAAGTCCTCAATAAACTCATCAGAAGGTACGTCCGCAGTATGGCCTGACAGACCCACACTCACTCTTCTTAGATACAAATATCTTCAGAAACCCCTCGAGGAGCGAGCACTCCCCAGTCTCCTTCAATACATTAATCGCTGGCCTTCCAACCAGCGCGACAAACTTGCCATCACCATTGCCCTCCTTCTCTCTCAAGGCATCGCTGGAACCGCTTGTCTACAGAGTCTCACCAAGGATCAGCTCGTCAAAAACGGTCCGTAATTCGTTTTCTTTCCAGTTGTTACACTGACCGCGTGACCACGCAACCAGACGCATCGGTCGCGGTCCTCGTCATCATATTCCGCGCCTATCTGGCTGATCAATCGATGGAACACCTTGCTGCTGCTCTTAGACGTGGAAACATCAAAGACCTTCTTCTCTTCTTCCCTCCCAACCGTCGGGATGCCAAAATCCTCGACGACTTCTTCAGAAAAGAAGGGCTCCCTCAGGTTGCAGAATGGTTCACCAAGAAGCAATACGCCCTTGCGAAAGAAGGGATGATAGCGGAACTCAAGAATATCTCTGGACATGGAGAATCTCCGGAAGTCGTACGCCTACGCTGGTTGATGGGTCGCTTGGCGCAACTGATCGTGTCGCTCAGATCATTTCAACGATACAGAGCAAACTAGAGGAGCAATCACTTCCTGATACGGAACTAATCCAATCCATCTGGCAGGGTCTCATGGCTTCCGTAGATTGGAGCGCCCGGCCGGACCAGATAGAGGGTCTTGCGCTACGTGAAGTTGGGGTACGCGCCGTATCCGCGACTCGAAGCTCCCTACCAGCTGACTGTCATGCGCTGGATAGAAATTCTCTCCAATTCTCGAGGCATTCTGCAAAGGACCAAAGATCGAAGTTGCCCTGATCAATCAGGTCCAGGTACACTGTTACGAGGATACGCGTGTCATGAAGGCATTCCCCCAGATCCTCAAGGCATTTATCTTCTCCCATGCGCACGACGTCGATTCTCATTGCCTCGTGCACAGGTTTTATACAACAAGGACTGCATCTCGGACCAGGCCATCATCTATTGGTACCAAAAGGGATCCAAGCCCCAAGGGAGGCAACACTTCCTCAAGAGCACTGAGGCGCTCGTCAAGGCATGATATCCCTTGCGTCCTTTTTGGTACATTCAGTCATGCTGACAATTGCAGTTCCTTCAAGAACAAGACAGCGACGAAGACGACGAGTGATGGAGTTCGTTTCATTATCGTGCCGCCACTACGTAACTGTGTACCTACTACATTCCGAGAATTGCACTCAGTGGTATATTCCCCATTGTTCAGCCAGAGCATGACATATCAAGCGCCAATACAAGGCGACAACTTTCCTTGACCATGAGGTATTGTATATAGACACGGACATCGCTGGCGTAATGATACAGCATAAACCAAGTGGAAGTTTGAAAGCTAGAGTCTCGTTACTGACACGTACATATAGGACCCAGAACAGGGAGTCGTCTTGCGCCAACACCGGGAGCGATCATGCGGCACAAGGGGACGCCGAAGATTGCCTTTATATATAGAAAACGTCGCACAAGAAAAAGCCGTCAACTCTACTCGTACAAAAGTTAAACAAGGCTGAGAGTAATCACCAGGCTTCAGGCATAGGCGCAAAATCCCCGGACCAACCGTTGGCCCCATGCATATTTAAGAAGATGCCATCCGAGCCGTTGACGGGGAGGCCGAGGTCTGTGAGGCTCTGAAACGTGAAACAGCCCAATGGTGAGGTAAACGCTAACGATGCCAAGGAGGAACCACGCACTTGCTCCCGTATCCATAGCGGGATAGTCGAAGGGTTAAACATGCCACGATCACCCGGCCAAGAAAAACCGAGTTCTTCCATCGTCAACGGGGCTTGGCCCATGGCATGTGTGTCGACGTACGGGCCAACCATGCCTTCCGGTAATAACGGGGGAGGCAGATTTTGGATCGGCGCAGCCATACCAGGGAGCATTCCTACTCTGCGGCGCAAGTTTGCAAGCATGATCCGCAGCGTGAGTGCGTAACTGGGTGCTCAACATGTCAGAGAGACGTCTGCAAAGAATGAGCAACCACATAAAGCTGACCGTTCTGCCGCTACGTCAGACAGTAGCTGTGCTAACTGTTCAACCTGGTTCATTATCGCAGCCAAGTCCAGTTCTGTAGGGAAAAGGTTGGCCATTTTGAGCAAGAACAAGCCAGAGAAAGCCAAAGTGACAAGGCTGTCGTGCACAGCATAACGGAGTGCGGCCCTATAACAGAACCGGCTCAGTATCTCAGGCCAGTTCGAACAGTGCAACATACCGATACGCGGTAGAGTTCAAAAAGATGGACAAGCAGTTGAACGCAGCATCTTTGGCCTGAAATGCGAGCTCACGCTGTTCAAATGGCATTTTGTCCCATGATACCCCACGCAGTGCGACACAAACCAGCCAAAGCTTCGCATAATGAAGTTCTCCAGCGAGGATTTTACGTAACAGAGATTCTTCATCCATTGTCTGGCCTATGATAGCGCATGAGTGTGGTTCCACGCATCGGTAAGAGTGCTCACGATGCAGTTCATCGCAATCTGCCCACCACTTGTCAAGGGCAACGTTGGCTCTTCTGATGAAAGCAAGTGTGTTGTGGTTGACCTCCCCATTCAGCGGTGCGAGAGTTTCGTATATTTGAGCTATGTGATGATGTCACACAGGGTCATGAAGCCAGAAAAATGGAACAGACTTTTTTGAGCAATCAACTCGACCAACGAAACGAGGCGGACATCTGTGGGCGATGCCATAGGGTGTGTAAGAAGGAGACGACAGTGCTTGATAGAGCATTCATCCCGTAGGACAATGGGTCGACCCGTGCCCAAGCTCATTCTATTCCGCAACAATCAGATTGTGGAGAACAGTCCCTTGACACAACTTACTGATGATCAAACCAGTAGAGGCACAACCAGATCCGCGCAGATACAACTGAAACACTTGTTAGCTAGAACCCGCACCCATCTAACAAGTTTCACGTACCGAGGTCTCGCTCTTCTTCTTCGGAACGCTGCTTTCCCGACTCATCAGCAAGTTTTTCCAACGCCCGGTGTAAACCGAGGTCCAATGCCATGCGCATAGCATGGCCACTTGGGAGCCAGCCATTCGTGCTCCAGGCGGCAAGAAGCAGCATCCCTGCAAGGGTCCCATTAGGCACTCGAACCCACGAGTACGAAACTGCTTACCCATCACCGCTTCTTTCCTCACCACAGGACCAAACAGCGAGGATCTAGCGATGCCTTGCGCCTCCTCCAAGCACTTGTAAAACGTGGGGCTAAGTGGCGCATTCCCACTACGAATTTTAGAGGCAATGGCGAGGATAGAATCGAAAGTCCACGGTGTGCGTTCCATTAGGCTCTCGAAAGTATCGTAATTTGGATCAAAAAGTGGGATAAATAGGTGACACCCAGCAAAGAAACTGCGCAAAGTTAACATAAGCGAGAGGACACCTGTCAAGAGGCACTCACATGTGGTAGAGCTCTCTGGCTTCACTTTCAGGAACGAGACCCTGCGGAGTAGGCCAACTTGAATAAAGCCCCAGCCAGCCTCTTGATGAAAAGACATACCTTTTCGATGACGTGAGGAAAGGCATTCTTCGGGATTGGTTCTGCTCGTAGCCGTTTCTTCACACTACAGATAGCACAGCTTGTAAAAGTTGACTATATTGGTTGAAACATGACTCACATGGGAGGAGCATTAGAGGGCGCTGCTGCCGCCTCTGCAGCCGCATTGGCCAACCCTTGAAGAGCCTCAATAGGAGCACTGAGTGATGCGCGTGGGAGTGTATCCTCGGACTCGTCCTCCGATGATGGTGCGGTGCTTGGAACAATTCCATACGTGGCGTACTTGTGTGGCTGCGCACATAGTTCAACGCTGCACCCTTTGAAAAACAGGCCGGACGTACTGGAGGAGCAAAGCCAGGGAGGGGGGGAAAGCTTGAATAAGAAAAGTGAGCTGGTGTTATTCCCGGCTTTGAATATAACCAACATACCGACTACGGGGAGGATAAGAACCAGCAGGCCCTTGTCCCGTATGCGTGGAGTAACCAGGCTGCTGGCTGTTGGGTTGACCTTGACTTTGTATCGCAACTAGGATGCGGTCCAGCGACGACTGCATTCCAATCATCTGACTTTGCATGACCTGCGACACATATAGCCTCAATCGGAAGTCTTCCTAATGGCAGACACTTTAAAAGGTTACCAAGTACTGGCCCTCAAGGCGGGATAAGCGCCTATTTTGATCGATGTGAGAGACGAGGAAAAATTCTGGATGTAAACGTACTCTACGCTCGCACCAGATACCGGCTGAGCATTCTTCTTCTCCGGTTTCTCGAAGACGCATGGGGTACCACTTAGCTGACATCGACGACATGGTGCCTATCCGAGAGGGTGCCGGGCCGGTACGGGAGGGCGGGCCAGTGAGTCAATAGCGGAACGATAATGTTAAGTGCCACGCGGAGAGCTTACCTCGCCCTCGCATCTGTTTTTTCCCTTTCTGCAAGCGGTACAGGCTTTGGCACCGCGCTTGGGAATGTGCGCAGGAGGTTGGGATGAAGAGGAATGGGCCGATGCTTCCACGGGTGATTGGGTCATACCCTGCTGAGAGTTGCTATTGAGTGGCACCGTGCTATTCGTCCGACGTCGCTTTGATGGCACTTCTGAGCCGTTCGAGGCTGCAGCGGTTGGGGACAAAGACATGCTGGAAGGGAATATTGCGATGAAGCAGACACCGGTTTCGCTGGCGAGCTTTCCGACAATAACTCACACGATCCTCGCCATCAATATGTTGGTTCTCGAATTACTCTACATTCTTATCATCACAACGCCCCTCGTGGTGCCTCCTCTCTCATTCACATATGCGCAGTGACCACGGCAGCGTCATCCAGATCCGCGTCAGGGACCCAGATGATTTACGGCAACCTCCACTGGTTGACCTTCAGCCTGTAATTTCTAAAATCTCGTTGGTAGGGGCCGAGCTAGACGACAACCGAATGGATATTCGTACCATTCGTCTGCCGGCTCCAAAGATTCAGAATGTTTCTTGTCCGTTGCTGGATTGCAACGCATGTCAAATAGGACCGACGTATTCCCTCGGATTTCTCATGGCCCTCGAAGCTAACTAAAGCTGGGACAGCAAGCTCACGTACACTGGCCCAATTCGTTCGAGCTGAGGTTTAAAGACATTATTCGCCCAATCCCGACCCCACGTTGATGCCACTGAAACACTCCTAACCGGGCCGAAAATGTCCAACTGCTCTCTTAGTTTGACAGCGGGACCCACATATAAACCCCGAGATCCCGAACGATCGTACGTGCAAACGCCACATTCGCGCAGCTCAACAACTTTTAGACGGCGGTGAGTTCCTGTTCGAACTCCGAAACACTAGCTTGCTCTTATGCCGTCCACCGCGGATATTTCGGAGATCACCCTCGAATTCTCCGATTGCTATGAAGTGTCCTTCGCTGTCGCCAAGGCCCAGGTCTGTTAATCCACCAACAAGTGCGCATTGTGTTAACACGGACGCTGCCGCTCAGGTTTTCATATCGCTCATCTGGTCTGATCACCAGTTGGTCAGCTTGGTTGACAACGATGAATTGGTTAGACAGAATGCACAACATGCCATCAGATTCAGAGTAATTGGGTAGGGATGGAATACGCGGCCCAACACCATCAAGAACCAAAGACCTTCTGACGCATTTTCTACCTTGCGTCCTATTTACCGGGGGGAAGGTGGTGGCGATGCTTCCCATTCTATCGGAACTTCATCCTCCTCAATGGGTTGAGTATCCTCGGCTGTCACCTCAGCACCCTGGGTTTCTACCAGCGTAGGGACTTCGGATGGAGGGGGCACCTCTGACATGTCAACATCTGGGACTAGAGGAACTGATGTCGACGCTTCAATGTCATTTGTTCCTGTTTCTGGCTCTTCTCCTTTCTTTGGAGGTCTGCCCTTCTTCTCAGCCGGCGGTTTTAAAGGAAGCCCGAAAAGGGTCGTTTGTCTCGATATGTCCTTTTTCTCCTTGTCTTTGCTTTTCCTGTTCGTAGCTCCTGGTAGAGGTGGTACAAGGTTCAAGTAATCGGCAAGTAACAAGCAATGAACTTACGTTGTTTGCCTTGGTCAGCCTCGACGGCTTCGACTTTGTTGAAAAAACTTTCGCTCTGCTGGATTGGTCTGAGTTGCTCGGGTTTCCGTGCGAAAGGATTCTTCTTTGCAAATGGATTGTCACCTAAACATCATTCAACTGACATTTCTTCGAAGCTTCCTAAAAGTCGGCTCACGTTTGGGAGAACCTACTACCCGTCGCTTAGCATCTGCATCCGAACCGTTTGATGCAAAGTCGTCTGTTTCGTCGCGTTTCCTCTTCACGTCA
>JBBPMO010000177.1:0-43508 GCA_038090315.1 Xanthoconium stramineum | reverse complement strand
TCGCGAGGGACAAGGGCGGCAAAAATTTGATAACCAGATAATGAGGGCGGTGCCCTCATAATAGTGGTTAAACTATTAAGAACAGATACTACACTTGATCTAAGCCAAAAGGCCAGAGTGGTAAGGATTCATCATCTCGCGCGAGTGTTTATATACGTTTCGCGATGTGCGCACGGACCATGTCGCAAGTCACGGGATGGCGAGTATAGTAATATTGTAATGGTAAGCATCTACCTACCGACGTTGGGTGGTAGATGGGATATTGGTTACGTTGAATAGATATAAATTACAACAAGTATAATAGCAATAATAGAACCAAGGTAACAACCAACATTTAAACTCTTACAGCGTCTTCTCGTCTACAAAGTCAATCGCAGACTCGAGTCCTCTAACAAGTTTGCCAGCCCGCAAAGACATACCGCGCATAAACGCACTCTGGCGCTTCGACGGCGACGAGGGTCCCGGATGCACCACAGACTCGGCCGCATCGGACGCGTATGGCGAGGAGGACACCCTCAGGTTGGAGCTAGATCGGGCGTGCCGGACAGTGTTGCTAGGCGTCTGCAGGCCCGCGGATATGCTCACCGTGCGCGTAGTCGCGCGACCGCCGCTCACGGAGGTGCTTAGGAACGGTTCTCTGTCCTGTTTGCCCCTTGTCGTCACGCCCAGGTCTGCGAGGAGCGTCGAGGAGCGTCGTCGAGGCGACGGTGAAGCGCCAACGCTAACAGTGCTGACGGTCGTGCTTTTCATCTTTTCGGTGTGTTCTGGCGAACGGTAACCGCGGGATCCGCTCGCTTGGATAACGTTACCGATGTTGGGGTACTGTGGATGTGCGGCGAGTTGCGACACGGACAAGGAAGGCGACCTGACCCTCGGGGAACCAGAGGGGGATGTCTCCGAAAGAGGTGGCGAAGGTAGTGACGTGCTGCTAGGAATGTGCGGATGCTTAGAAGAGGCGACAGACCTGCTGGCCTTTTCTGACTGTTGCTTGACCCGACATTGCCGCTCCAAGTCCCTCATCCATCCTTCCCACTCCATCTCGCTCTCCTCGTCACTTTCATCATCAGACCCGCGGTAAATGTCTGGTGGGAGTGCAGTCTTGTACTGCATTTCTTGTGAAAAAGCTTGGCGATGGTGGCGAATGTTGCCCAACAGGGTTTCCCCAACGACCTTTTCGGACCAGAGCACCCATGCCATGGCTTTGCCAACGTCCCCCATGCCAGTTTTACGTGCATTTTCGACAGTATTGATGCGCCATTCGGGATAAGGAATTGTGTCGTACGAAGCGAACGATGGGGCGACAGGTGACGAAACAGGGTTGTGAGAGATGGTGATGATGGATGGAGAAGAGACAAAGGACGAGGATATTGAGTGCGAAGCTTGGCGGTGAAGGATGCGAAGAATGCTTGAGAATGCTGAAAGTGCTTTATTGCGTGTTGATGCTGAAGAGAATGGCAAGACTCACCATGATCATCAAGCATGTCAAGGACAATCCACTCCCCTTCACCCTTGTAGACGTCATGAGGCCATTCGCCTGGACCATCCAACTCCCCTGTCTGTTTTACGTCGAACACAGAGTCGAGACCAGGAGAGACCTGGACGTTAATTCTTGGCTCTTCTGAAACTGGAGAGGATGGCAAGGATGGTGGCGGGGAAACGACGCCAGTGAGTGATGTCGACCGGGGTCGAAATTTGATGCAGACGACGCGAGGCTGGGTCACGACGGAGAACGCCCGCTCGAGAGCGTCAGCGCCGCGAAGGGCTGTCATGGTGCTCAATGCAAATTGCTGGACTGGGGGGTTCGTCTGTGATTTAAGAGGTGCTCAGTATGAGGTGTGCCAGCAACGAGAAGACAATGTACCACATGCTCTTTGCAAAGGTAGAGAATACCCTGGCTGATCACGAGCCAGCGTGCTTTCCACTCCACCTTTGTCTTGCGTTTTTTTCCTGGTTGCGAGGGGCTCGACTTTGTTGAGAGCGTATCGAGCCTATGAGCCAATTTGTCGATTGATGTCTTTTGGCTGGTATGCTCGCGGAGTGCGTCGATGCCGTGTGCTTCGAAGCGGCCAGATTTATGATTCCAGACGGAGCGGAGGAGCCTGACCTTTGCTTGAAAGTATGGCTGTATGTATTCCGAGAGGATGTCGCGTTGGAGTGGCGCGAGGATGCCGACGGGGTGCATCTCGAGGAGCTCGTAAGGACGGAGGTTGTACCAGGAGAGGGGGAAGTCGTCCTCGAGGATGGACTCTGTGGAGAAGGAGAGGAGGATGTATTGGTCCACGAGGGGGCAGTTGCGTGGCTGGGGGGACGGGCGGGGTTTTGGTTCGCGGTGGGGATAGACGGTGGGTTTTGACGGGGCAGGGAGGAGGTCCTGATCTGAGTACTCGTCGTCTTCGTTGTAGCCGTCGTCGATGCTGTCGAGGGAGGGCCTGGGCCGGACGGTGGGCGCGAAGATAATGGGGGACACGGTGCGTTGTGTGTGGAGACCGGGTGACTGGACGAGGTTGCATTTTGAGAGCACCCATAGTTTTACCTCCTTAATCTTTGACTCGCCGTCGATGTGGGTGACAAACCACTGGTCGTATGGGACTGTTCGGGTTAGCTAGTGCGGTGAGGAGGAAGCGAACACGTACCGAACCTGCACGCAATGGGGAGTAGCATCGAGGTCGGGGTCTGAGCCGCGTCCGAGCCTTGTTCCAAATGTCCCTCGTCAGCGATCCAGGGTACGTCTCGTCTCGTCTGAATCTCTGCCGATCCAAGCTCACGAATAACTCCAGATATCTCGTACACAGTCTCCGTCTCTCCTACCTCCGTAACGTCGACGACCCGTACGGCGGTCGCATCATATCACTCAGCCCGTCCTACCCCTCAAACCCCTACATCCTCGCCGCCTCCCTCGCCGATCCCGCGCGCTGGCCAGAGCTCGACTACCCAAACAGCCCACCCATATCCGATGACGAGCGCGAAGACGACAGCCCGCCCGGCCCCGCCCAGTCCGCCCCAGTAACCACCATCAGACACCATCAGACCATCATGGGCAACCGTTCAGGCG
Organism: Xanthoconium stramineum; assembly: GCA_038090315.1. Classification (NCBI taxonomy): domain Eukaryota; kingdom Fungi; phylum Basidiomycota; class Agaricomycetes; order Boletales; family Boletaceae; genus Xanthoconium; species Xanthoconium stramineum. Next base: position 40,456 of record JBBPMO010000177.1, on the reverse strand, counting down.
CCCTGGGCATGCGCGTCACCGGCCGTCGTGCATCTACCTCCAGGCGCGCATCACAGAGGACCAGTCTTGACCTCGATCCCGCTCCCTTCCGCCCCACAGCCGACATTGACACCCCTCCAGAACCGCCCCCAAAGGAGCCCCAGTTCATCCCAAAGTTCAAAGGTGCTGCAGAGATGGAAGCGCGTAGGAAGCTCCGCATGCTCGCCCGCCGCGGTCAAGCTTCCGTGAATCCGAAGCTTGCCTCTGACTCGAACAAGTATCTCAACCCGGAAATGTCGTCCTCAGAGGACGCCGATGGCTCTCCCGAAGACGACGACAATGACGACGAATACCTCGTCGACCGCGGCGACGAAATGGACGAGGGCGACGAATTCGATCCGTACGCACTTCCTTGACCTTCATGCCCTCGCTTATCCCATGGCGCCATAGTGACTTTGCTGCTACACGCACTCCCGGGGACAGCGCCTCAGACGTGGTCTCCGTCTTGTCGGGCCCAGCGTCCGCCATTTCGGCTTTTGGCTCATCTGCGCATGCACCTCAACAGTCCCGTCTTAGCCCCGTCTCAGAGGCCCATTGCACCGACGAGTCTCGCGACCCTCAGTCCCCTTCCGAAAACGACGAGGGCATAGACGCCCACTTTGAGATGGTCAATCCGCCGCCGCCGCCGCCGCCGCCCGATCATCAAACGGTCTCCATTATCGTCAAACCGGAAGCCCGGAAGCGAGGTCTTTCGATATCGCAACCCATTCTCGACGAACCCGCGACAGACATCGTTTTTTCGCGGACTGTAGTTCCTTCATTACTATCAAAGGTTTCCGCCTTGTCAACAATGCTTGCATCCACCGGTGGATCTGCTAACCCCTTTAACGAATTATATGGCGCCATTTCAGGCCGCGGAGAGTCCGCGTCAGTGGACGTCAAAGTCTTTTTCCCGCACGCACAGGAACCAAAGGGAAAAGTCATGACCCTTAACGTGCGACGGGATGCAACCGTCGAAGAGGTTATCGGCTTTGCATTGTGGAATTATTGGGAAGAAGGATGGCTTCCGAATCTCAGTGAAGGCGTGAGTCAGAGCGATCCAAAGTTGTCCGGAGTAGGCTGGATCATGCGCATCGCCGAGGACGATGGAGAAGTAGACGAAGATTTTCCCCGTGAGTTTACTGCATGTGTGTGGCCTGATGGTCTTGTTCACCAATTACCCGCTAGCTCCTGATCGGACTGGGAAAATCACAAAGTTCAACCTGGACGCATTTGCGATCTTGGCGGCCACTCCGCTTCAGAGTCTGTCTGTCTCATTTTACTCTAGCTACAATCATTAAACTTTTTTCTAGTTCAGCAGAACGAGCAGTTGGAGAACAAAATCCAGCGCAGGCCTTCGAGGATTATGGCTGCACCGAGGAAGGCCGACACACTCCCTGCACCCAGTCTCGCTCCACCCTCCGTCGCGGGAGCTGGAACAAGCTCCGTCTTTGGCACAACTCCTATACTGTCTTCATCTCTTGGACCGTCGTCGAGCCACGGCCCTCCCATTTTCCTTCGGATACGCGTCGCGGATACCGCCGACGCAGTCCACATTTCCACAACGATACCTGTGTATGCCCCTCACTCCCTGATTCTCTCCAGGATCTCACACCCTGTTTAGATCCGCTGGCATGTACATGCAAGAAGCGCTGGAACTCGTGTGCCGCAAGCGCAAACTCGCGAACCCGAAAGACTATGCACTTATCCTCAATGACCTCAACATACTGATTTACCTGGACCGCACCGTGGCTTCCCTCGAAGGTAAACGGGAACTCATTTTGGTCAAGAGGTCCATGCTACCTCAGATGGGCATTGAACCTGAAACCCGTGCTACGCGAACGACCGACCCAAACGGTTTGTGACACTCGTTGTCTGCTTGCAGCACCTCTGAAGGTGTATGTGTGCCAGCGTCTATATTCAAGAGGATCTCAGACGTGCCCGAGATCCACGGCGGCGGCGGCGGCACAGACTATACCACGGCATACAAGGTTTATTCCTTTATCCTTTCTTTGGTACAAGTCTGCTGACGTCTGTGAGAATAGCGATATACAATATATCGCAAAATGCCTATGCTGGCCCGCCAGGAGCGCACACTAGCCATTGACGGAGTTTACGTCCATGTGAGTTTTATCACAACAGTTAAAGTGTGGTCTCATCCTGGACCATCCCCAGATCATGCCTTCTGCAAACAAGGCCAAAGCGGTCTTTGACAGCGGCAAGACCTTGTCATTTCACATCAAGAGTATCTTGGTCTGCCAACAATCGCAAAAGACGTCGACGCTCTTCAAGGTCGTCGTGCAGCGGGACAGCCGGAATAAGCGCTACGATTTCGAGGCAGATACTGCCAAGCTGGCAGGTAAGACGACGACCTATGAATATTTCATCACGCTGATCGTTCTGGCAACAGCTGAAATCGTCCAAGCGATCAAGTCGCTCAAATCCAGTCTGGACCGGTCTTCCACGGTCCATCGTTCGAGACGGAGCAGGCACGTTGGATGATGTAGGTTACGTAATCGACGTGTGTACAGTACCAGCAAGAGTGTAGTTTTTCTTGAGTCCAATCATGCCTCTTCCGTACGATCTCTGTGCGCGTGTTCAAAATGCTTTTCGCGCCCGGCACCGACACTTGGCTGTCGAACACTCCAAACAAAACTTGGCCATCCTTTCCATTCTCCTCCGCGCCGGATTCCTGAGCAACCTCACCCGTGGCACCATCGCCTCGCCCTCCCCTTCCCACTTTGACCATGTCAGCGAGCCACAGCGCCGCATCTGGGCCGAACTCAAATACCGCGACGACCGGCCCGTGCTCTCGCACATGCAGCTCGTGAGCAAGCCAAGTCGGCGCGTGTTCATGGAACCAGGCGAGATCCGGCGCATGTGTAGTGGACGCCGTGCGCAGACGATCAAGCCACTCGGTTTGGGGGAGGTTGCGGTGGTCAAGACCAAGAGCAGGGAGCATGAATGGTTGGAGGCGCGGGAGGCGCTCGTGTTGGGGCTGGAAGGGGAGGTCGTGTGCAGAGCGCGGTGATCCGCATTTTGTTGAGTATGGATGCCGTTCTGGTTGTCGTTTTCTCCCGGACTGACGGATTTTGGATCACCAGCGTGCCCCTGTTGTTATTCTGCATCGGAATAGTATATTACTGGCATTCGTGCTCGGATGATCGCCCTCACTGAGGACCGCCATGATGTCCCTCCTAGTGTTGACAAGTTGATGTGAATTTCGAGAACACCTCTACCATACACCAAAGGCTCAACTCATGTACGGCCAACGTGAGTCCGAAGAATTGTATTCCATTCCATATGAACATCATGGATATGTCAAATGGCAACCCTTTTACACCACGGGCTGCAAACCGCATTCTAACCCTCGCCACCTGAAGGCCTTCTTCATACCTCTCAAAGTTAGCTGCCGTCTCCGTCTCAGCAGGCTGGAGCGTACGCGGATGATGCGCCTTGTCGCTCCACGACCGTCTGGTTTCGTGGTATCAGCGATTTTGAACTCGGTTTTCTTTTCTCATGCCAGACTGATCGCCGCTGAAAAGACAAAACCCTCATCATGGGCACTTTCTGGTTGGTCCGGACGGACATGTTGGCAAAGTTAGGACGATTGAGGGGAAGGAGGAATCAAGACTTCCGACTTTCCGCATCGTTGTTCCCGATGGACTTGAACCAGCTACCAAATGGCGAGGCATGTGAGGGGTCATACCAGTGTATGAATGGGTGCCATCCGAACCACTGTGTATTGATGATTGATGATCCTTGATGCACCAAGTATGGTGTAACGACGAAGTCGCGGAGTTAAGACTTGCAATTATCCGCAATAGCGACCAAGGTCTCTCATTGATGCGTTACGAGCATCTGAACAATCCCAAAGGTGTCTGACAGCGGCGCGATGCTGCTGCCCAGTGATGTAAGTGTATTACGCCCTCTTCCTCCGCCGCGCCCACCTTACGAATGCTAACTCGGTTCAGCTCGCGCCGACCTTATAAATCTAGTTCACCGCCAATATGAGCTCCAGGAACTTGCTCTCTGACTCACGTCTTCCACATTCCTGCAATGATGAGCCATCACGGGTTCTCCGACGAAGAGACCCCGCTTCTCCAGAGAAAGTCTAAAACACCTCTGCCATGGAGTCAGATTAGTCTTGTCTTCATCGCCTTGATTGCAGAACCTGTCTCGTCTGGATACATCTTTCCATTTATTAACCAGGTCGGTCAACAGTTCTTCCTAATATCTGATGCTAATGCATGGTTGTCTTGTGTCGAAAATAGCTCATCGGCGAACTTGGTATCACGGGAGGAGACGTTCGCAAGATTGGTTATTATGCGGGCCTCATCGTATGCGCGCATCCATTCAGAAATGCTGCTCAACTCATCTTTGCGCAGGAATCCCTCTTTTTCGTTACCCAGGCACTCACGACGTGGCAGTGGAGCCGGTTGTCTGATTTCATCGGGCGCCGCCCCGTCATTTTACTTGGTCTCCTCGGTCTCAGTATGTCCAACTTTGCCTTTGGTCTGTCGCGGACCCTGGGCACGCTCATTATCAGGTAAGATAATCGATTCCTCGTCCGAACATTGATTGAGGTGACGTCCAAGCCGATGTATCGCTGGTGTCCTTAATGGCAACATTGGGGTGATGAAGAGTATGCTCGGCGATATGACCGATCACACCAATATGGCTCATATCTTTGCTTTGGTACCACCCATCTTCTGCATCGGTAACACCATCGCGTGCGTTTGGGCATTCAAGTTAGTGTATTGAATTTTTTTGCTAATGTTATTTTACAGTCCACTATATGGTGGTGCATTAACAAAGCCGCAAGAACGATGGCCCCACATCTTTCAGGGCGAATTTTGGACAACATACCCGTACTTCCTTCCGTCTTTGGTGTCGGGATGCTTCACCCTACTGACGTTTTTGATCTGTGTGGTATTTATGAAAGAGGTACGACACCAAAGCGCTCCGAACTGGCTAGGAATGACACATCTTTTTAGTCGTTACCACGGAAATCCAGAAAAGCGCCCCGTTCGGAGAGTCCTACAAATGAGAATCATACAGACAACCCACTTACCAAGGACGCATCGCCCGTTCCGATGACGGCCCTCATGAAAACCTCCTCCGTGATGATACCTATCGCCAATTATGGAACGTTGGCGCTTGTAGAAATGGGCTTCTTCGTTCTGCTGCCCTTGTTTTATTCCTCGCCCATCAAGATCGGTGGCCTGGGATTCTCGCCACATGTCATCGGCACGTTCCTGGCAATATTTGGATTGATAGACGGCATTGTACAAGCATCGTTCGCCGCGAAGCTCATAGAATGGTTTGGACCCAAAAAAGTCTTCTGTTCGGCTGTCCTCTGGTATTACCCGCTGATTCTGCTTTTCCCGATCATGAGTGCTGTGGTTACTGCACAGGGAAGAGTCGGGCCCATAATTTGGATCCTGCTGGTCATCCAACTCGTATTCATGGTCCTCATGGACCTGTCCTATAGTACGTTTTGTCCATCACCGGGAAGATACACTATTCACCTTTGTCATGTAGCTGTCATCTTTATATTCGTCACGAGAGCGGCTCCTAACAAGCAGTCTCTGGGCTCAGTGAACGGGCTCGGTCAGAGTTTCACGTCCATCGCGCGTGCGATCGGACCAGTTTTGACAAGCTCGTTATTCGCGGTTTCCAAAGAGTACAATATCCTGGGCGGCAACTTGGTGTATGTCGTCCTGGCACTACTCACCACGATCTTGGTGGTGTTGTCACGCTGTTTACCGGATTTGAAAGACGAAAATGAAGTTGAATGATGACGTATTCTTGTCAAGTACGTCACTCACACAATGGACGGGAATTGCTCGTGACCTTCGTATCTCTTTGTGCGTTTGGGTTCAACTTCCGGCCTCGTTTTATGTTGTCTTCTATCATCCATTCCTTTGACGTTCGTATACACGTCTTCTGGCCTTTCGACGCCGATTTTGGTCTTCAAGGTTCGATATATTCATGCATCGTTTCATGCAATATTCAATATGTTGTATGTATAAGAAAGAAGCACCGATCCTAGACTATCTATATCATCGTTCTGCATATGTCGATCATGGAGTGGTTCGTGAGTCTTTTTGACATGTTCTCATTCATGCCTCGTTCATCCGCCTTTAACTCTTCCTTGTGCAATCGCAACCTCAGCTTCCCAATCGACACCGCGGACACCAATCCAAATTCCCACTCCAGAAGCATACACCAAGGCACTTGTCAACCCTTCCCAAAGACCAGCAAGCGCATGTTCACGCACGAACGCGAGGTATAACGCAAGCGGGACTCCAAAGGCATAGTAAGCGGAAAGGTTAAGGACGGCGCCTGCAAACTGAAGGGAAAAGGGTGGTAAGTAGAAACTAGACTAATGCGTGCATCTACTCACCTGCTTTCCTCGCGCACGGAATATGCCCCCAACAACGCCTGATGTCGCATCGAAAACTTGGAACAGCGCGACGAGTGGCAAGATGGACGCGACAAGTGAGACGACCTCTGCCGAACAGTCAATATCGAATTTGCATGCGACGTGAAAGGTGTAAGACACACCAGGGTCATTGTTAAAAATATAACTCCACTTGTGGCGGAACGCAAGGAAGACGGCACTGAAAAGTAGAAATGGATGAGACAGGTATCGGTGGGAATCGTACCGGATGGTCTCATTGACAAAAACATTCGACATGGTAGATGGCTCACCTAAAAACACCCCCGAGCATAACAGCCATTGCAATTGACGTTACCGCAGCTACCCCGGCCCTTCTCGCGTTTCCTTGGCCGAGGAGATTTCCAATCCTATGGTATAAGGATGATTCACTGATCTCCCCAATGGAGGGTACGGCCACAACGCTTACCGTACAGAAGTAGCGACACTCAATGCAAATGGCGCTTGGTATGTAGTCGATGAAGAGAGCAACAACACAGACTGCGCTGCAAGCGCAACGGGTCCCAGCCTAGAAGATAAGCAAGCGAATTAATCCCATTCGAGGAAGATAGAATGGATAGTCATTTACTGGCTAGCGGCAACTGATTATCCTACCAGTGAGCATTAGGAAGAAAATTTACAAGAGCACTCACGTCCAATCAGTTCCCAACTCCACCATTCGCTGGCAGTCTGACCCACCCCAGCGATGCCGAGCCTTCCTAGTAGGCCCCATCCCTTCCAAATTTCACCCGTAACTGGATTGAGAGATTCACGGGTGATCGGTGACCATGCTTTCGGAGGGGTATAATAATACCCGTAGAAGATAGAAGCTGCTGACACAAGGTTAAAGGAAAGAGCTGTGGCAAGCGGTGCACCGGGAAAGGAGAGCCCAAGAGGGTAAACTACGGAAATGGGGTAAACAAAAGGAAACGACCAACAACTTGATCGCCTACCAAATAACCAGTTTAGGAACGCGTTGATCGGCGCGACCACGAGTGTGATTCTCGTCGGAACATCGAACAAGCCTTGAGACTGGAAATAACGTCTGCATACGCGAGTCAACCCTTTCTGTCAATATCGCAGATACTTGACGATATACCTGGAGATACAATTGAAGGAATATGCTGGAAGACCGAGGGATGCGCAGCGGAGATAGATCCCAGCAAGTCGGGCCACCTCTGGCTCTTGGTTGAGAGCGAGCAGGATAGGTTCTGCTCCGAACCAAATGGCTAGTATTGGCTGTAGGTGGTGAGATCACAGTGAATCCGATGCATGGAAACGGAACTAGACATACGATGAGAATCATTCCAGTCAAAAGCACTGTCGTAAACGTCTGATTAACATTACGAGTCGTAGAGAGTGGAGCAGAAAAACTAACCCATCCTCTGAGTCCATAGGCCGACCATGTGAGGCTTATCAGACGTCCAAGCAGGTGGAAGAAGGGTATCAAGCGTTGATGTGAAACCCTGCACGATGCTGTATCCGGTGACGGAAGCCGTCATCGAACCCAAAGTGGCCGCTGCAAGAGCCAGTGTAGAGATATGACCTATGGATATGACGGAAGCTAGGATAAACGAATATTCGAAGATGTGAGTACTTGTGAAACATAAAGGGTCAGCATGAAGATGGCGAAAAGTCGAAGGCAGAACACACCCGAAAACGGGGAGCGAATAAGCCACGAGTATGCGGAGCTCCTCGCGGAGCATCTTGGAGGTAGGTATCCGTTCTGCGGACACCACGTCACATATGACACCATCTGCTGGTTCATGTAGCCTCGGGATCGGAGGCGGGGGTTGCAGAAGTGGTGTGCGTTCAGAAACTGCGGTAGGGATACCAGTTGAACCCCTCCGATGGATTGGGATGCCACGAGGTGAATCTGAAAGGACGTCGGCGTGTTGCTGATCCTGCACATCTACTGAAGATGCGCCATAGTGAGAGAGAATAGCGTAGTCTTCACGGAGCGATTGTGGTGTGCCGGAATGACTGAACGACATTGCGAACAAACCAGTGTCTCAGGATGATCAATTGGTACACCCGGTCAGCGAGAGAAGGAAAAAGAGGTAGAGCAGACCGCAAGAGGGACCGAGGAAACTGACGCTTTTTCGATCGTCAGGGTGTGGTTCTGGCAAGCGAGGACTCCGACGGTGTCTGAGCCGAATAGATGGTTTGCGCTTCGGGTTTCAGCGTAGCTCCGTGCCATGGGCGGTCCGATCAAAGCGTATATGACAAGTCATATATCAGCTTTGTTCGGTAACAGGATGACATATCGACAAGCCTAGATTTCTGTGGCCGCCAGTGGAGAATGAATCAGTTGATTTTTCAGCCGCCTTTGACAAGCTCGCGGTTGTCGGGCGCCACAGTGCCGTGCTGATCTAATAATCCTCGACACATACTCCATGCAACATTCGCCATCCAAAGCAGCGCATGCGTTCTGGAAAGGCAAAGGCAAGGCGCCAACACAGGACTATGACGATCTTCGCCCGACAATCACTTACCGCCATTTGCATTCCCACAATCTCGGTGTGAGAGATCCGCTGCGGGTCGTTGCACTCTGCGATAGTGATGCGTTCTACGCTGCCTGCGAGCGGATTAGGCTAGGCCTTGACCCAAGTGTGCCTCTTGTCGTGCAACAATGGGAGAGCCTCATCGCAATCAGCTATCCAGCCCGCAAATTTGGCATCTCACGGATGGACAAGATAAAGGATGCAAAGAAAAAATGTCCAAATCTGGTAGCTGTCCATGTCGCCACCTACAAGGAGGGCGAGAAGGAGCCGGGGTACTGGCCCGATGTAGATACACGAACACACAAGGTATGCCTGCAACTTTCCATAGCATCATCAAGTTCATTGGCCTGATGTTTTCTTGCGCAAGGTTTCTCTTGACCTATATCGACGTGAAAGCAACAAAATCATTCAGTTATTCAAACAAGCCCTTCCAAGCGGAGAAATAGGTGAGATCATGCACAGCTCGAGTAGACGCCACCGTTCATCAATGGAGAAGAAAAGGCATCAATTGATGAAGCTTTCATTGACCTCACCCGACCTGTCCGCGAGGAGTTGCTGAACCGCTTTCCCCATCTCGCACAGGTACCTCCTGATGCGCCCCAAGGTATCGATAGCATTTTGCCTCTCCCCCCTCCTATTGAATGGAACAAACTTGGTGAACTCATCCCCCTGCATCCGGCGGAGGAAAACGACGGTGGCGAGATTCCCTCTGCAGAAGATGATGTGACATGCACTTGGCATGATGTTGCCTTGTCGATTGCTGCGGAGCTGATGGCCAAAATCAGGGAAGACGTTCACCATAACCTTGGATATACCATGTCAGCAGTGCGTACACCTTGGTATATGATCCTAACCCATCATAAATTTATCTCGCTAGGGAATATCCCGAAACAAATTTCTCGCCAAAGTCAGTCCACATTATTCATACGTCACAAACCTATTCACATTCGCTCTTAGCTTACGGCTTCCTACAAAAAGCCGAATAGCCAGGTGATGGTTGGACCACAGTTCGATATATGTGCCTGATATGTGATGCAGAGCATCTTGCGCAACGATGCCATCCCGACCTATCTACGCCCCATAGGCTTTCAAAAAGTACGTCGAAAACAATGAGATCCAACAAAAGTCTGAGACTTTCTCGAGATTCGATTCCTAGGCGGCAAGCTTGGTGATGCCCTCGCAAAAGAATATGATGTTTCAACTGTTGGGGATCTTCTGTAGGTTCACTGCTTGGCCTTAATCATCCTTCCTCAACTCCGCATTCCAGGGCAGTATCTCTAGGTTTGCCTGGCAGGTTACTGTTAGAGCTCACGCAATAACAACAAGACGTCAGATGAGATGCAGGACAAGTTTGGTGACAACGCATTGTGGGTTTATGAGCTTCTGCGGTGGGTTTTCAATGTAGTTCCATGTGATGATATTTGCTCAATGTAAACCTCCAGCGGTATCGACAGATCCGAAGGTTGGGTACTATTCTAGCGCATTGAGATGTTTTGTCGTCCTCATTTCTTTCAAGTCAAGGAGAAATCTGCGCTTTTTAAGAGCATGCTTGCCTCCAAGAATCTTCCAACTCCTATCACCAAAGTCGCGGACGGGCATCATTGGTTGCGTGTCTTGGCCGCCGAGCTTGCCCTTAGACTCAAGGATGCACGTGAAGAGGTGCCCACGTTATGGCCCAAAACCATTGTTCTGCATGCTCGGAAGGGTTCGTTCTCACCATGTGGTTTATATGCTACTGACAAGACATAGGATACGAAGCTTCGAGGTCGAAGCAATCTGTGTTCCCTTTCACTCACGAAGTGACGGTTGATGTGATAGCGACCGCTGCCGACAAGCTATGGAAGGAACTCACTGGGAACATGAAGAATCTCAATGTGACGTCAGTGCAGCTTGCATTCACGGGCATCGAGACAACAGAGATCGGCCAACAAAGCATCGAAGGTTTCTTTAGGCCGAAGGCAGCCCCTCTGTCGCTCCCGAAACGTACCAGGCCTAGCGGTGACGAAGACTCCCCTGATGCGGAACACGTTGCGACAGAGATGCCTGGGTCGGCTTCTTCAACCTCGTTTGTCTGCGAGCGCTGCAACAAACGAATTACTGTTTTTGGAAGTGAAATGGACCACGCTGAAGTGGACCATGCTGCTGCGTTGGCTAAGTTACGCATGGAACATGACGATTTTCACTTTGCCCAGGACTTGGCGAATGGCTCCGATGCACAGCCATCTAGCCGACCCGAGTCGCGTTCAAGAGCACCCAAACGGAAGAAAACGACGGAGCAAAAAGGGATAGCCAAGTTTCTAATCAAGAAGCAGGAGTAACTTAATGTCGTGTGCTACTTACAATTGTGCGGAACGAACTGAGATCACATGTAGTATTTTTGACTGTGAGAGATAACCGTTACCTCCATCGTGGGCTGTGTCAGCGGCCAGCGGTGGTGCTTGATCGTCGCGACTCACATTGACCGGAGCTCCACACAGGTTTCCATCAGATCAAATGGCAGCCGGATGCGGTACGCTATGTAAAGTACCCGCATCACAGCAGGACGACCCTCGAAGGTCGTTTCTTTCGTCCATCCATCCCGTTCCTTCGTTCTTCGCGGACTAGTCCGCCTTCGCCTCTGCGAGGCACTTTTGACGGCTGCGCCGGCGTATCCATCCAATCTCTCATTTTTTCTGCTTCATTTTAGTCACCTGTCTCATATCGCACGAACGGAACGATGAACCTGACTGGGACGAGTAGCGTCATGACCATGGAACACCTTTCGGCATCCCAGCGTACGGAAGCCACTGTAAGTGCAATTTCATGTACATCCGTTCAAGGATCCTAGAGCGTGATACCACCGTGATTTAGGTTGTCGCATCTTTTGCCTCGTTATCTGCTCTGGCACTTACGTTTATAGTCTTGCGAACACTTCGGCTCGCTGCAGTGACGCTTTTTCAGCGTGACGAAGCAACTCCCTGGCCACCAGAGATACTGTTCTTCTGCACTCAGCTTGGCCGTTACTTTGGATGCCTCATTCTCAGCAACTTGTTCATTAGTGCTGCTGGGCTGATCGGTTTCAGTTGGATGTCAAATTCCAAGTTGACTCCAGGTAAGTAACTCATCCCCTCCGTGCTTCCAATGACACCTTACGAGTTTGTTCAGGACCGATATGTTCAGGACAGGGTGAGCCGCATTTTGGCGAGTCGAAATGCCTTGCGCTCAACAAAAGTGTACAGCCGTGTTGATGCAAATCGGCATATGGGGTACATGCTGGTTTACGGCCACACTTGGCGTGCACTCGTTCGTTTCATTCGTGTTCTATGTGCCCCAGGCCCGCTGGCGTAGTTTGACTGTCATTGCCGTTGGCTGGGCAATCGCGTTTGTCGCGGGTGAGCAGGTCTGCGCTAACTAGGTTCTTGAATACTCAAAGATCCTTTGAAATAGGACTGGTTCCTCTGGGAAGGAGCAACGTATATGGTCCGACCGGGCGCACCTGCGGTATTACGCCCTCTTCTCCACAGGACATATTCGCTCTCGAGATCCTTCCAGTATGACCATCTTATGACTAAGAATGATAACACCTGACTAATTGGATCTAAAGATCCTCCTTGCTGCATTCGTATCAACTGCGGTCTATTCTGTGACACTACTTACCTTGCATGGGAAGCTCAACATGAGCAGCTTACGAAAGCCACGAGGTCCGAAGTCCTATCAACGAGGAGAGGATAGATTTGGAGAGTACCATGGATTTATCAGCACGATCATATGGACCATGTTTTGGTGGGGCCCCCCCTTTCTATGATTAGAAATGCACTTACATTTTCTTCCGAAGGTTCCCTTTTGGTAAGCAACTCAGTTCTCGTGATTCAGTTTACCCACCTCGGGGATCGTGTAGCTTTTGTGCTGTTATTGCTGCCATTTTGCATCACGCATCTCTTCATGTATGCGGGGTACTCGGTACCCTCTGCGTCAAGTGTCTTTGCTGATGTCTGCGTCTCTATGTTGGGTATGAGCTACCAAGTGTAGTGATGATCGTCATGATAACAACTTTATAGGTTTTGTCAACGTTTGTCTACTCTGCAATACATTCCGGGTCATCAGTCCTGTGTGTCGTGGGCCTCGACCTCGTGCAGGCAAACTTGTTACAGACACGGTGATGACTTTTGGAAATGACGCTTCTGGTGAATCACCGATCGATCCACGGGATAAGGCCTTTTCACCGTCAACTGTGAATAGTCATCAAACACACGATTTCACACAAGGACCGTCGTACCATTCGCAGGTCTCTTCCTGGGATAGCGTAAATTCAAATACGGAACTCCTTGGTGCAGACAAAGTATCGCACAGACCTGGTCAGAGTAAAGGGATTCTCCGGTCGTCTGGTGATACCACCTCTCCTTCGCAGTTTGACCGACAGGTCAACGGTGATGTGCCATTACGCACAGCTAGGCATGGGGTTTGCTCTCCTCGTGTTTCGTTCGTGACAAGGGACGATCCACCGGAGCCTTCGACTCGAGGACAACAACGTTCGTCCATGACAAGTGCCAACGCCAACGCCCCGAAGGAGTTGACCTTCAAATCCAAAGCTCCGCCCGCGTTAAACCTTCCACCTTTGCCCCACCCACTCTCGACTCGGGAAATTAGGAACAAGTCTGCTACACTCGCGGTGCGGCTTGGTTTCCCTGCCGCAACCACTTCGGGGCTGTTCGAAACATCGCCAGTCGCTCCTGTCCAAGGGAACGCGAAGGTTTCTTCGTTTGCTGTAACACCAATTCCCCGCATCGCGGTCAGTACCTGGAGTCCTGAAAGTGCGGACGAACCGAATTCCCGACTTCCCTTTCCCCCTATTTCTTCTCTCCATACTACCAGCGACTCGGGCGACTCGGGAGAAGTATTGCATACTCCCGTTCGGTCACTTCCTCAAGTTCCGGAGCAGAGCGACGATGAGCAGGACGCTGCCGAAGACTGCCTTCCCTCTCCACGACGCATGCGTGCTCGGACTCAACGTACGATCATGGCCTCAATCTGGTCACAGGAGTCTGGACGCACACTGAGCATACTTGTGAATGAGGAGGTTCAAGCAGCATGTCCGCACCTGATGGCTAATACGTTCGTCCCTGATGAAGGAGACACAGGAGGAACGATACGCAGACGGACACCTTCCGGCCCTCGCGCGTGTCCCAAGACACCACGTCAGACGGTGGAGGGTGTGTCGCAATGTTCGGTGCACATCGGGCAAATGTCGAGCCCGGACAACAAGGGCTCTACGATAGTGCTTGCACCTAATGACAATATCGTTTAAGATAGTTTTTCAATGTTGATGTACCTCCACCGCGTTACATGGTTCAAGTTGAGGGGGTTGGGTACTACATATTTACTGTGAGACGCAAATACGACCCAACACGGCATTGTGTCCCGCTCATGGCCTTTCCACACCTCAACGCATATCTGAGCAGGTCCACAAAATATCTCGCCGATGGCGCCATCAAAAGTACGTCCATTTACTTCCCTGTGTCATAGCGTGTAATGTTTGACCCCCCGACCACTCGCAGTCCTCCGCATGGAAGGCGCGAACCCGCCTAACCGCACACCCATCACGCTCCTAAAGCTCCACACCCAAGAGGACATCAACGGCATTGCAACCGGATGCGACGCAGACATTGGCGGGACGTCGACCCTCAACTTTGCGCTCGACGCGTCGCCAGAACGAAACACAAGCAGCGGGAGTCCCGCCACCGCCCGCTTTTGGGGGGAGATGCGGCTCGCGGTGCGCCCAGAGTACCAAGGGCGCATCCGGGGCGGGTATGCCGGGTTCCGGACCAAGGTACGCCATCCGGGTCTCTATCGTGACGCGCGTTGTGTGTGGTTGGCGATGCGTTTGATGGGTGTCCTCTTTCGCGCGATCATTTGATGCTGATTCGACTGCCTTGTGCTTCTCATTAGGCGCGGTCGTCGTTGTTTGGAGAAATATGCGACGACGTGTCGAATCATCAATACGTCGCGTTGCGCTTACGCCTCGGAGGCGACCCTCGCACGCGGAATTCCTACTATGTGAACTTGCAGACGGATGGACCGGTCACGACAGACCTCTGGCAGCACCGTCTCTATTTCAAACGGAATGATGGCGGTTGGGAGGACATCTTCGTGCGTCAATCGTCTGCCTGCTAGACATATGCAGCAAGTTGATGGTTGATTTGACACGCTCTCTCGACGACAGATCCCCTTTGACAACTTTATCTTGACGAACACCGGCGAATTGGTGCAGCATCAAATTTCCATGTTTCGCCAGCGTATTCGAACGGTTGGCATTTCCATGTTGGGAGGCAACAGTGGCGTGTCAGGATTTTATGACCTGGGAATCCACTCGATAAGAGCTGTCAACGAGGAGGACTTATCTAGACCGCCAGGTGAGTTGGTACCTCTGGATCAGTTGACACCTGTCTGACAACCAGCCTTGTGACCAGTGCCCGAGAAAGATCCTTCCCAAGGTGCATGAGTGTCAGAGTGCTTCCATTCTATCCTTGTATGCAGCTATGAGAATATGGAATGAAAGGTTTTCCGCTCACAATATTCTAATGGTGCATAGAGAAGCATAAGCTATATGTACAAGTCCAATCCTGTATAGCTAGTACTAGCTAGGAATCGGAGAGGACGAAGCGCGAAGCTCCGACCAGAGGTGATTGTCTTGAATATACAAAATTCCCGAAGTGAGAAAAAAGCAAGGTAGAGATAGACCGGAGAGGTAGTAACTAGAAAACACTGTAAGAGAATGGGAAAGGAGTTTCCAAATGGACTCCAGATATCAGACGATTACGCATCCACCACAGCATCCACCATGGTCACCATCGCCCGAGTCCTTGACACCACCGTACACACCAGGTCCACCTTGGCCTGAGTTGCCAATAACAGGGCGTCCAGTTTGTTGCTCCTACGTTTCCTGTCAGGCACGAAGTGAGACGTCATCGCAGTAGTAAATCTACCTTGTTGTATTTCCTGATCTCACGCACGAGGTTGCTGAACGCCTCATCTACATTGATGCGCTGCTTGGCAGAGGTCTCGATGAACTTGCAGCCGAAATGTTTGGCGAGGTCGCGTCCCTCTGCAAGAAGTTGTAAAATGCGACGTTCCCCATTGAAGAGAGCGAGTTGACGTACCATTCATGCCGACCTGACGTTCATATTCGAGGTCACACTTGTTGGCTACAACGATGACCGGGAAGGAGTCCTGGTCCTTGACGCGGAGGATCTGCTGGTGGAATGTGCTAATTTCCTCGAACGAATTGCGCGACGTGATGGAATAGACGAGGAGGAAGCCTTCGCCTGTGCGCATATACTGTTCGCGCATAGCCCTACGCAAGGTTATTGCTAAGAGGCGTGGATGGCAGTGGGTATACGCACCCGTATTCCTCTTGCCCTGCAGTGTCCAGAACGTCGAGCAACGCGACCTCGTCATCAATAACACACTGCTTGCGGTATGAATCTAAGGACGTGGGAATGAAGAGCGCGCTTCTGAAAGAAAAATGACCAAGGTACCCTCGATAGTTGGGTCATACTCGTCGACAAAGTGGCTCTGGATAAACTGGATTGTGAGGGCGGATTTGCCGACACCTAGGAAGGGGATTCGCTGAGAGGATGACGGAGAGGGTGGAGGAGGAGCTCACCACCACCACCGACGACGACGAGCTTATACTCTCTTAAGAATTGTGCCTGGAGACGGGGTTAGAAAAGGGCCGGTATGGGGCGAAGATACGTACTCTGGACATGGCCCGTTGAGTAGAGAGGAAGAAAAAGGAAGAGGGAAAGATGCAGATAATAGACCCAAGACAATGAAACGACACTCCCAGTATGGTCTTTTGCCTCAACCAACAAATAGTGCCACACCAACTTTACACGCACAGCAACGCCGCATCACATCCAGTTCTGATCGTACAGCATGTAAAAAACATACAAGTAGTCGTACCCGACCAGCCCTATCTTTCCAACAGCAGATGTCATCACTCAACAGATCAAGTTGCAGTGTCGGTTTAGATGCTGCCTGCGCCAAGGGTGCCTTCCTTGGGAAGTCCCTATCACGGTCAGATGGTCTCAGGCACAGTGACAATGTTGATCATCACGCCTTGTTATTTTTGCGTCTTGTGGTGTCCATCATCAGTTGGGAAATGTCAGCTATCCATGTGCACAAAGAAGGATCTGGGTCATGGAAGCAGTGATAATCCTGTATTCGCGAGAGAGATTAGGCACACCTCAAAATACACCTACGTAGACAAAACGAGACGAATGAACGGAGAGTTTATTCTTGCAGACGTGGCTTGCCAGAATGTTACTACACAACTTCGACTGGCGTACTCGTACTCTCACCTGGAAGACGGTTGTGGCACGCGTAGTGACCATGCCATTTACATGAGGTAATCAGCGCTGCCTAGTATAAACAGCAAGCACATTCCCATCTGAGCCGTTCTTTGAGCGATCACTAGCTTGCAACTCTTGCCAGCATGGTCGAGCCTCATGTCCTCTTCGCGCACATACTTGCTCAAACCAGGCAAAATGTCGAGCTACTTATAGCGCACAAGCAGATCTCCGAGGGCGATGGACAAGAGATCTTGTTGAGGCTCTCTGGGAAGGCTGAGAAACACTCGGGTGAATCATTGGTGATGTCGCTGACGCAGCAGACGCAACGCTTGAATATGTCATCTGCTCCGGCCAAGGTGGAGGCACGGGCGATCTGGGGGTGGTCGAGCGAGGTAGGATGACTCATTGGATGTGTCATGCGCACCGTTGATGCGAGAGACGCAGGATCCCAACGATCTGGCGTTTGAGGCGGGGGACATCATCGAGGTCATCACGGAGACGAACGTAGACTGGTGGACGGGGCGCAATCGATCGGGCAAGGAGGGCTTGTTCCCGTCCAACTATGTCGAAAAGCTGCCATCTCGTGGTCTGTCGCCCATCTTCGTCCCAGAGCCCCGCAAGTCGGTGGTATCCGTGCAAGAATCTGCAGAGCAGCGGTATTCTTCACCTGCGCTCCCACACCCACAGCCACATGCACATGTACCGCCACAACCATACCCCGGCACAGCGCCCTTTCCGACTCCGGGTGCGTATTATCCTCCGCCCGCAGGACCGCCTCCCGGTACTGCATACGCGCCCCCTGCTGGACCACCGGCGCCACCACCGGCGCCACAACAAGCACCGGCAAAGAAGAACAAGTTTGGAGGACTGGGACAGGTGGTGAGTGTCCGGTCGCGTGTAGCGTGGCTGACAAAGTGCTGACAGAGGGTAGATGGCGCAGTCTGCTGCGAGTGGTGCAGGTTTTGGTGCAGGTAAGCTCGTTTCTCGGTGATTTGTGAGCAGGAGGAGCTGACTGAAACGGCAGGAGCCGCGATCGGCAGCGGACTCGTGAACTCGATATTTTAGAGAGATGTAGGATAGTTGCTAAGCATGGGAAAATGAAGGCGTTGATCGTGGAAATAAACTACTAAAAAAGCGCGTCACAGGGGATGCTGACAGATGCGGTGGAGGATGCTGAGGACTATAAGTATATTATCGAAAGGCAGGTCCCATCTCATCCATGCACTTGTCCCGTACTCGCCTCCGATAGCCTCCTCCCCCCCGAACGATGTCCCAGTCCGATTCCCGTCGTCTCCTCAAGATTATTGTCATTTCTGACTACGTCCGTTCGTCCCTGCCCTCTTTCCCCTCCTCGGCTCATCTTTCCGCAGATTTGCAGCTTCTGCCACATCGCCAACAAGGCCCTCCACGACGCCATCGATGCCTGCAGCGATCTTCCCATCCGTTTCGACGTCGAATTCCGTCCATTCTCAATTTTGTGCACGTCCTCGCTCGACGCGCACAAGGGCACCAGCCGCAACGCATATCTCGCAAAAAAGTTCGGCAAGGAGCAGGTAGAGGCAAAGTGTAAAGTCGCAGTAGATATGGCGCAAAAGGCCGGCCTGAAAATGTACGTGCCCATGTTGTTCACTGTCACCGTCCGGCAAACAATGGCGCGCAGGGCGGAAGACGGCATCCTCTGTCGGACGACCCAAGCCCATAGACTTTCCGTCAAGGCCTACCAGGTCGGCGGACAGGAGATGCAGCAACAGCTTAATTCTCTCATTTTCGAGGCCTACTTTGCCAGGGGTGAAGACATCAGCTCCGAAAAGTTTCTCGCAGACGCCGCCGTCAAGGTCGGCCTTATGAATAGAGAGAGGGTATGCTGTCCAAATTTATACCGTTCCCTCACCCCTTTGCTCAACCCACGCCCCAGGCGGTCGAGTTTCTCAAGTCCACAGAGACTCTGGATTGTGTAGAAAAAATGGTCCAGGCCGCCAGAGCCAATGGTGTCAATGGCGTACCATTTATCATTATCGATGGAAAGTGGGCCCTGAACGGCGTCCAATCTGCGGAATGTTACATTCAGGTCAGTCCGCTTCTCTCCTCTTACATTCCCTCACGGATGTCCGCTGCAGATATTTCGAAAGTTAGCCCAGTCATACACCTCCCCTAGCATCGCAAACCTCGCCAAGGCATGTAAAGATTGCAAGGATCCAATAATCGCCCCTTCACTCTCCGTACAATGACGACTCCCGTATTTTCATGCTCTTTAGTATCCTCCAACTGCGCTTCTTTTTTTTCCCTTCGCATTTAACCGGACTGCCCAGCATGTGGCGTGCTATGGCGTGCTACCTCCCATCGCTATTTATACATCAATCAATCTCGACGTTCCCGCAGGAAATAATTACGGGCCGAGTTTATGGTTGTGCAACTGCAAAGCTGGACCTAACGCTCGTTTATCTCTTTTGTCTTACTTTTCTGTTTAATTCGGATCGGAACCTGTCCTTCGTAGTACAATGTCACAATTGTTTTGTCGTATCTCTCTTTTTGCAAGCATCCCGTATCCCGACGGACCGTATATCGGGTGAGCCTTCGCTCGCTGTCATTAATGACCGACTTGATGCCAGATCTGCGCGACGGATGGCTACAATAGTGTCAGCCTTGAGGCGAGTCAGCATATCGTCTTGGTGACCATGCTTGGGTTGACTCAGGATCCCGATGCCTCGGGGAATTCCCACATGAGAAATCGGTTATGCACACTCGCATGGGAGCAGACACAAAATAGACAAGTGGAGCTTGAAGTTGAGTTTGTGGTTAGCCATATACTTTTGCCTTTGCAGTTGCGTCTAAAATTAGGCGGCCCTCATTGGCTACTCAAGCTCGACTCGTCCGGGTGCGCGCTGGGACTACGCAAACTAATTTATCATTCAATGCCTTGCGACTAGCAACATTATTAATGACATTGTAAGTATTTGATGGCGTCCATGATCTATGGTACATATGATGAGGGTGTGCTGCGGGGACACTCGATGGTCAGACTCGGGCAGTTAAAAGAGGACAAAGGGACAGTACCGTGCTATGCTACTTATAATTTCCACTTGCGCAGAACTTCTTCGAGTCCGCTGCGGATGAGGTCGGATGACACATGGGGTGGCAAGATGCCGTTCGCCTTGAGCTTATCGACTGCCGAGAGCACCCAGTTTTGACAATTCCAGTCCTCTCTGCCTCGATGGATGACAACCTGCTGCATAAGACGTTCAGCCTCGCTTGATCTGGCGAGATCGATGTTGCCGAGCGGGAGACAGCCCCTGTAGGCATCTGCGAGTATTTCCATGCACTCGTACTCTGTCCGGGAGTAGGTGAAGGTGTCGATGTTGCCGATGGCTTGGAAGCATGTGCCCCAGTGATCAACCTCCTCGGCAGCCTCTTTGCCTGAGCTGCTGAACCTGAGGGACACGGTGGTTGCGTTTGAAATGAGGAAGAGGGCCCAGTGGAGGGGTAGGCGTTGGCCGTCAGACGAACGGCCGCGCCAGTAGTGGGCTACGCAGAGGGTGAGGGTGTGGGTTGGCACGGAAAGATCGGACATGCTTTGGGGGGTGAGCGGGGCCATCGATGTCCACCTTTTAAATGGTGTATCTACGCAATGCTAGTACGATAAAGCAAAAGAACAAAGCGAGTGGGTGTGGTGTTCCCGCGCCACCCTTGCTCGGTTAGGAATTCGTTTTCAACCTGGTCCTTGTTCACATCACACAAGACCGAGAATGACCCTCTTTGTTCCCCTCGACGAAAATCAATCCCCTCCCCCTTCCCCCGCTTTCCTCGTGCATCCAGACGATGTTTCGCACCACCTCCGCAAGGCGCTCAGAACCATACTCAAGGCCAGGCGCTTGGTCGTCGTCTGTGGTGGGTCACTTTCTCCTGATAACACCGGGATCGTTCGGAATGCCCACTTCACCTTTGCTTTAACCCCACAGGTGCAGGCATTTCTGTCCAAGCAGGCATACCGGACTTCCGATCCCCCACCGGTTTGTTCCAGACCCTAAAGCGGGACAATCCAAAGGAGGCCCTTTCTTCGGGAAAAGACCTCTTTGATGCATCCGTATTCAATGTGAGCACCTTAACCCACCGTGTTTGCTTGTCGTCCGTCTCCACAAGTGCCTCCCCACTCCACACCAGCCCGTTTCCATCCCTTCCCACACGTTCCACGCAGGTTGTGCGCAGATCATGCTCACCATCTTCATAGTCGGAACATACAACCTCGTTATTCTGTCAAATGATCGCTCAGTTATCCGAGCTATCGCAGGCGGCGAGCCCTACTCCCTTCCATCAGCTACTTCGCACCCTCGACGACCGCGGGAGGCTTTTGCGCGTCTACACACAAAACATCGATGCGATAGAATCAAAATCTGGCCTCTCATTCGGTGTCCCCGAGTTCGAAGACAAGCGTTGCAAGCCGCGATCAAGGACTAAGACGTCTCTCACCACAGGCCCCGCAGATCCCACCACATCAACAACTTGCACCCCATCACAACCTTCTACTTCACAACCTAATTCACGTTTATCATCGCCTACGGTCGAGCCGCCACGCTGTATCCCTCTGCATGGCACGCTCCAAACGCTGCACTGTCAAACGTGTACACACACGTTCCCGCTCGAAAATTACATGGATGCGTTGACATCAGGAACGCCTCCGCACTGTCCGGAGTGCACACAGATGGAAGAGACGCGGCAGTTGGTTGGAAAACGTGCTCGCGGCGTGGGCAAGCTCCGTCCCAGCGTGGTGTTGTACAACGAGATGCACAAGGATGGTGAGGGTGTGGGAGAAATCGTGAGGAGAGACCTCGTTGGAGGATCAAAAGGCAAAGGCCGCAGTGGCGCCGATGTGCTTTTGGTCGTGGGTACGAGCTTAAGGGTTCCAGGAACAAAGCGCATCGTCCGCGAGTTTTCAAAGGCCGTGCGATCCCGTGGCTCCAGCGCATCCAAGGACTTGCCAGACTCCACGCCAAAGCGTGCATCAATCCCATCTCCGTCGCCCCGTCGATCCCTGGAGTCCAAGGATGGTTGTCCTCCTATCAAATCGATATATTTGAACCTCGACTTTCCTGTTCCAACACGGGAGTGGGAAGGTGTATTTGATGCGTGGGTACAGGGTGATGCCCAAAGCTTTGCGCGCATCTTGATGGATGAAATCGCCAAAGAGGTTGCGGCCAAGGAAGCCGTGCTTGAGCGCAAGCGCAAGCGCGAGGAGGAAGCAACGTCGGCCGAGGTGGCAGATCAAGCTCCACCTGCCAAAAAACGCAAGACCACGAATCAAAGCGCGCGCAAAACGCCCTCTTCTCGAAAACGAACATCCTCGGAGGGGTCCCGCAGTACTCCTCGGAAACCTCGTAGTGCCAAAAAAACCACTCGGGCAACGCCAAGTAGAACGCTGACTGGGTCCGCTCCGAAGCCGACGTCTACGGAGAAGGTCTACATTCGAATTCGACGTGTTCCCGAGGTCGTCATCTCCCCTCTGCGTGTTATCACGGATCAGCACACTTCCCCCGCCACTCCACCTGTTTCACACCTGAAACAGAGAATACTTGGGTCCGCGGGTTCAAAGAATGACAACGAACGCTATCCTCCCTCTGATAACACCGACAGCAGTCCAATGACCGACAGTGATCTGTCTGATGGGTGTTCCGATGTGGAAGCTCCGGACGAGCTTCCTACGGTCATATTTCCTTATTCCTCGTAGATAAAATCATTACCAGTGGCTAGATGAGACAGTTGCTCCCAAGGACGCGTGAGTTATCCTTATTCTATTTATCTGTAAATGGTTTATGGTACGGGATGTGGATAATATTGATTGGACGATGGACAAAAGCTCCAGCTCACGGCTTGGAATTGAATCCCATATTGCCAGACTGGGTAAAATGTTCGCACGGTACGCGCGTACCCATCTGACCGGACACCGACGCACACACTCAGCCATGTCGTCCACGTCAAACACATCCAAGCCAGACGAGAACGCCTCAAAGGCACCCGAAAAGCCAAAATCTGAGGACATACAACACCTGGGTGTCCTTGAAGAGGACGACGAATTTGAAGAATTCGAGTGCGCAGGTGAGTGCCGCTTGACGGTCGGACGCGTCCGAGCTGAGACGACGGTGCCGATGACCGGACAGACTGGGACGATTCGCAGACGGACCTTGCACATTTGAACGGTGCCGCACCCGGGGGTGCCAACTCGAGCGGGGACAAGCTATGGGAGGACAACTGGGACGACGATGATATCGAGGACGAGTTCAGCGTCCAGCTACGGTGAGTTTCTCGCGGTGCGTGGTTGGGGCCGTCTCGGGGCTGAGCGCTGATTTGCCGCCGTGCACGGGTGATCTGTAGGAATGAACTCGCAAAGACGGGAAAGGGGGACGCGATGCAACATTGATCCGGATCGCATGACGAGCTGCGATTGCTTGCGGACGAGCCTTGTATCACCAGCAATACATTTATTTTGACCTTTCACCACATCATGAAAGCCGTAAAGATACACAAAGGGTCAATCGCGAATGCGTTTTGGATAGGAGGCTCTGCTGACATGGTATAATCTCTATGTCCGTTCTGATACCATGCTCTGGTGTACGTAAGGATCAAAGCTCAGCCCTCAGTGATGCCCTTCCACTACATCTTCGCCCGTCAACTCTGGCAAACAGTGCGGTAACATAACCAAGAACGTGGCGATTATGGCCATGATGACATACACCGAGTTGCCGCCAAAGATATTGTACTCTTTGGAAATCGCAGACAACATGGTCGTCAACGCTAGACCAATCCCACGCGCGATGGCCGTCAAGCCATGGTTAAGCCCGTCCATCAAGCCCAGGCAATGTTTGTTGGGAGCCGATCGCGCGACGTAGTATTTAATGATAACGGCTACATCCAAGGTGAGATCATAGATCATGTCAGAGGCTAGGTAGGCGTACGGAAGGCGATATCCATGAGAGTCATGACTCATGAATGTCAGTTGGCAGACTAAAAGGAGCCAAGTGATCGGCCCAACTTTACCTTGTGCTGCAACGACAGCCGTCATGATTGGGAAGAGCAGGACCAGCCCGTAGAAGCAAAGGACGGTCCAGGAAAAGACTCATTCAGCTCCAAACCACTTTATGAGCTTTCCGTTGAATAATGTCTGTACGCAGCCGTCCACGATTCCTAATAGTGCCAGGAATGTCTCAATGCTGACTGGAAGAAATCCTAAGCCGCCGATCTCAATTGGTGACGAATAAAGCAAGGGCAAAAGAACGAGGTGGCCAATGTCTGAAAGTCCCAATGTTCACAGTTGATAATAGGTAGCATCACAGGGTAAGTGGTGAGAAGGGCTAACATCGGTGTCCTCCGTGGGTTGATCTTCTGGAGGAATTCCTCCTGTTTTCGATGGCAATGACTGAAAGGTTGCATGATTACTGGCCAGTTCAAAAACACGATGACGCCATACCTCCTTCAGGAAGACCGCACAAATCAAAAACGTCAACGAGACGAAGCACTCCGATACGAAAGACGGAGAAGTACGGGTATGTTGCCCAGAATTTACCCTGAAATTCGCTCTTGTGGCTTGATTAGTGCACCACCATGTAGTAGTGGGCTACAGAATAGCGTAAGCCTTAGAAATTCAGCCAGTCAGAATACCCAAACGCATGCGGCAAGTAGCCATGTGATAGGCTGGTGACATCATTTGCCAAGCGGCTCATGCTCTGGCATCGAGGCAACGCCACAACGGCGGCAGCGTTCGCTTACCGACATTGTTCATGGTGCTTCACGCACTGGTGTCATGTACCATATACCAGACTTTGTTTCCTTGTTATCTTGACTGTGTAATCCTGAATCTGAGGGTGAGTACTCATGCGACTTGCGCGAGTAGACCCGACTGAAAGATTAGTACTGCAGACGCGGAAAACGCACGCACAGTATCTCAGTTTCAGTTGGGCCTCAGGGTCCTTACTGACAGTCTTCCCAAGCTCTATGGGCATCATGATGGAAGCTGGTCGGTACGCACGGCCACATGATTTACCTCATACAGCCTACCGAAAATCGGCACGTCTAGACACGAATGACGGCCTAGCCTTCTCCGAGTCCCGGTGGGACACTTGACCAGCTGACAGACAGTTTTCGGATCGGAAAGTCTGGTACTAGATCGTCCAAGTAAAATTGAAAGGTGAGTAAAATACTTGCTGCGCAGCCTCAACAGATTGCACAACTAGAAAAATCAAGCAACGCGTAGGTTTCTATCGGTATATGTGACATCCACTACTAGCGGCTATTGTCGGATACCTCTGTTCCTCGTCCTTCAACCGTTGCGACTCGCGACATGACAGAGATTGTGGCGAGGCCACCGCAATAATAACAATACCAAATTGTTGGATAGTATTGTACTGTTTGCAAACGGGAGGTCGTCGTCAACGCTTGGCCAACAGTCTCACGCGCGATTGGGACTTGCAGACTAGCAGTATTTTGAATTTGGCCTTTCACCATGTCATGAGAACCAGGAAGACACGTAATGGATAGGACATATTTTGGACGGAAGGCTCTACCTACACGATAATGCTGGTCTGTATATGTTCCAATGCTCCCAGTGTACCCGAGGGTCAAAGCTCAATGCCCCCCCGCTACATCCTCATCCGTCAACTCTGGCAAACGGTGCGACAACATGACTAGAATCGTGGTGAGTATCGCCAAGACGACGTATACCAAGTTGCCGCCAAGGATATTGTACTCTTTAGAGGCAGCGAACAACGAGGTCGTCAACGCTGGGCCAATCGCGCGCGCGATGGACGTCAAACCGTGGCTGAGCCCACTCACTGATCCCAGGCAGTGTTTGTTGGGAGCTGCTCGCGTAACGTATACAAAGATGACAGCTACATTCAAGGTGAGATCGTGAATCATACCAAGGTAGAAGCAAACATACGGAAGGCAATATCCATGAAGGTCATGAATATGAGTTGGCAGACCAACAAGATCCAGATGACCGGCCCAACTTTGCCCTGTGCTGTAACGACAGCCGTCATGATTGGGAAGAGTAGGATTAACGGATAGAAACAAAGAACTGTCCAGCAGAAGACTCTTTTGGTACCAAACCATTCTATGAGCTTCGCGCCGAGCGATACCTGAACGATGCCGTCCACGATTCCGAATATTGCTAAGAATGTGCCAATGCTGGCTGGCTGGAATCCTAGGCCGCCGATTTCAATGGGTGACGAGTAAAACAAGGGCAGAAGTACGAGGTGGCCAATGTCTAAAAGTCCCAGTACTCCGCAGTTGATAATGGGCAGCATCACGGAGTAAGTCCTGAGAAGAGTCAACATCGGAAGAGGTCGTGTGTCCTCCGTGGGTTGATCGTCTCGAGGAGTTTCGCCCGTAGCACTTTCTGACCAAGTGCTTTTTTCCGTTATCAATGGCAAAGACTGAAGGAACGTGCGCGTGATTATCAGCCAGTTTAAAGCACGATGGCGCCGTACCTCCTTCAGGGATATCGCACAGACGAAAAACGTCAACAAGATAAAACACCCCGATACGAAAGACGGTAGGAAGTACGGGTATGTTGCCCAAAATTTACCCTGAAAAATGAGGGGCCATCGCTCTTGCGGCTTGATTAGTGCACTACCGTATAGTGGGCTATAGAATAGCGTAAGCCTCAGAAATTCAGTACGCCAGTCAGAATACACAAACGCACGCGACAGTAGCCCCGATGCACCACATGGCAGGTAAGATGGTCATGGCCCGGGTCATGTTCGTCCCATCGGTAATATCACCAAGTATACTCTGCATCACCCCAACATTGCCATTGAGGACACCAGCGATGCATCGACTTGGGCGGACAATCAGTCTACTTTCTGACAAGGGACCAGTTTCATTTACCTGATAATGAGCATGGGCAATGTCCGCGATAATCCAAAGGCGAAGCTAGACAGACTGAGACCGAACAGCCCAACCAGAATGACCGGACGGCGACCGATGAAGTCAGATAACCGACTCCATTGCCATACCGTCAGTGCCTGTGTGACGAAGAAGAGAGATTCCTGCACAAAGGTGAGTATGACAACGTTTTTGTTGACGTATGCACACCAACGATGAGACCTGCATAATAACCGATCTTGCGATCATCTCCTCCCGTGACGCCGAGCTCTTTGACGAGCTTTTATGAAAAGGAAAAAATAGAAACGGACGACCCGCGGAGTGAGCATCAGACAGGAAAAAAAAACACTATTGACCGACCTGGTTGATGAATGGAAAGATGTATGCAGAAGAGACGGGTTCTGCAATCAGCATGAGGAAGACAAGGCTAACCTGACCCCATGGTAAAGGCATCTTGGGCTTGGTCGTGAGAAGCGGAGTCTCTTCATCAGCTTGGATACGCGTGTCATTGCCCGCCATGATAGAAATCCGGGAGAAGAGTGCGGACTCCACGAGCTATGAGAACAACCTAAAATTCAAGGTCACCCCAGGCCAAGCACTAAATATATACGCGCTAGGGCGGACTTGAGTCGGAGTAAGTCACCCTTCGCATCCGAGTACTAGCCGAGGAGAAGAGAAGGTGATGTACTCAGTTTGGACGTGACTTTGTATAGGTGGCTGCACATCTTCGAGTCCGAATCGCTGAAATGATTACGGAACTGCTCAGCCCTGTGTGTAATGCCTGAGTGCGTGAAACATTAGCGAGTACTTCACTGTGAAGTTCGGATTTTCCCTTGAATGTCCCATGCGACAGCAGAAACGAGGAGACATAGTGGGATGCGAGGTTCTACCATTGGTCTAGTACAGGGTGGCTGTAATTGGTATCGTGCTTCCGGATCCTTATTCACATTTCGTTCATCGTCGCTACTTCTCAGGCCTCATGTCTCAAATCCGGCAAGCGCTGGCACAAGATGACCAAAATCGTGGTAAGCATTGCCATGAGGACATACACCAAGTTGCCGCCCAGCACGTTGTACTCTTTACAAAAGGCGAATAACGAGGTTGTCAATACGGGTCCAATTGCACGAGCGATGGACGTGAAGCTCTGGCTGAGCCCGTTCACTGAACCCAGAGATTGTTTGTTGGGTGCCGCTCTCGTCACAAATATAAACATAACAGCTAAATAAGAGGTGAGATCATCAACCGTTCTAAAGATTGCACATACACACGAAAAGCAAGATCCATGGCGACCCTGAACATGAGTTGGATAGCCAAAAGGACGAAGACCACGGGTCCCACTTTGCCATGTGCTGTAACGACAGCACTAATGATTGGGAAGAACAGGATAAGCGGGTAAAAGAAAAGGACCGCCGAACGGAACACTTTTTTGGGCCCAAACCGTTCTATGAGTTTGGCGCCCAAAAATGCTTGTGCCATGCCATCTACGATCCCAAACATTGCTAGGAATGTGCCGATGGTGGCTGGTGGGAACCCTAGGCCACCGATTTCAATGGGTGACGAATAAAACAAGGGTAGAAGACCAAGGAGACCAATGGTTAAAACTTGTTCCAATATTCCATAATTGACGATGGGTATCATCACGGAGTAAGTATTCAGGAGGTTCGAGATCGGAAGGGGTTGTGTATCGTCCGTGGGTTGATTGTCCCGAGGATGTCCCACAGAAGGACTCTCTAATCGATGTTTTCTGCCCGTTTTCGATGGCGACGGCGTTCAAAGAACACGTGATTACTAGGCTAGTTGAAAATACTTCGATGTCGAACCTCCTCCATGAATATCGCACAGATCAGAAATGTCGACAAAATGAAACAACCCGATATCAGAGACGGGAGGAAGTACGCCTACGTTGCCCAGAATTCGCTCTGAAAGATGTGGGGCCATTGCCCTTGAGGCTTTACTAGTGCACCGCCGTATAGCGGACTAGAGTACGTGAGTCTCAATACAGTACTGACCGGGATACTTAGACTCACGCAATGGCAGACCCGATGCTGAAAATGGCCGGCACCATTGTAAAGGCCTGAGCCATATTTGTGTCATCAGTTATACTATCGCCGAGGATACTCTTCATCACTCCAACGTTGCCATTGAGCACGCCAGCGATACATCGACTTGACTACCCCTTCAGTTGACTTTCGGACAAGAGGTTTTACTTCACTTACCTGATAATAAGCGTGCCCAGGGACCGCGATAAGCCAAATGCAAAGTTCGACACTGAGACCGAGCATGCCAACCAAGATAACCGGACGGCGACCAATGAAATCAGATAACCGACTCCAGTGCCACGTCGTGCATGCCTGTGTGACGAAAAAGAAGGAGTCCTGCTTAAAGGTGAGTACCCGGCATACCCGTAAATGTGTGTGCGCTTACGATGAGACCTGCATAATAACCGATCTTGCGATCGTCTCCTCCCGTTATGCCGACCTCGCCGATGAGCTGTTTTAGTACGAACGGATCAATCGCCTGTGAGCGTCGGGCATCACAGCATATGGGGGAAAGCGCTGACGGACCTGATCGATGAAAGAAAAAATGTACGCAGACGGGATGGGCTCCGCAATCAGGGGAATGAAGACAAGACTAATCTGACTCCACGACAAAGGTGTCTTGGACTTCCCTTGCAGGAGTGGGGTCTCTTCATCGGAGCATGCGTCACGGCTCGCCATGGTAAGAATGCAAGACAAAGAACAAGTTTGAGAATCAAGCTCAGGCTCGCATAGGGCGGTGAGCTAACTTTACACCGGTGATATCGTCTCGAGTCATTCTGAAATTCTGAGTCGGCCCATCCGCTAAGACAGGTGACCGCTGCAAAGGAAGCGGATCTCTTTTTAGCAGGGACTCGAGTAAAGTCGTGGTGTTGTGTAAAATCAAGTTGAGTAGCTGGCTGTTGGTGCTACCAGTCAATCTATTAGTTCGAAATGGTTACAATGTGTGTCGTGTATGTGACTTGCAGGGAATGTCGGGTCGCTCTCGCTCGTTGAATCGTTCTTGACAACGATGGGCTTGCCCATGCCAAGCACAATTTAAATGTAGAACACTTACCATTGTACGAACTGTAATTTGTCGCCTTATCGAGTCAGAGCCAACATGAAATTTCCCTGCACTGCATCGGAGTGGGTCAAGAACATATATATTTCTTTTGCCATAACTATGGTACAGTCTCTGCATGTTTTAACCTCGTATCTTATAATCTCGTATCTTATCACATCATGCATCATTGGGCGTCCCTATGTTTCATCTTTCAAATCCGATAAACGGCGCGATAACATGACCAAGGTCGTGACGAGTATTGCCACGATGGCATACACCAAGTTCCCGCCCAAGACATTATACTGTTTGGACACGGCAAATAAAGAGGTCATCGATGCTGGTCCAAGCGCACGCGCGATGGACGTGAAGCTCTGGCTGAGGCCATTCACTGAACCCAGAGATTGTTTGTTGGGCGCTGCTCTCGTAATAAAGACAAAGATGGCAGCTACACACACAAGTGAGATTGATCCTCTTAAAGACCGAGTCAACGTACGGAACGCGAGATCCGTGAAGACCATGGATGAGAGCTGCATGAAGATAAGAACCCAGGTTATGGGTCCGACTTTACCCTGTACTGTAACAACAGCACTCATGATTGGGAAGAGGAAAGTAAGGGGGTAAAAGAAAAGGACAGCCAAACAAAACATCCTTTTGGGTCCAAACCAATCTATGAGTTTTGCGCCAAACGATGCCTGTACAATGCCATTCACAATTCCGAACGTTGCCAGGGCTGTGCCAATGACGGCTGGCGGGAATCCTAGGCCACCGATTTCGATAGGCGATGAGTAAAACAATGGCAAAAGAGCAAGAAGGCCAATGTCTAAAAGTCCCAACATTCCATAGTTGACAACGGGTATCATCACGGAGTATGTTTTCAGGAGAGTCAACATCGGAAGGGGATGTGTGTCGTCTGTCCGTGGATTATCTAAAGTATTTTCGACTGAGGCACTTTCCGATCGGCGAGTTTTGCCCGTTTTCGATGGTAACGACTGAAAATTGCGTGATTACGGGCCAATTCAAAACAAACACGTAGGTGTCGTACCTCCTTCATGAATATCGCACAGATCAAAAAGGCCAACAAGGTAACACACCCCGATATGAGAGACGGGAGGAAGTACGGGTACGTCGCCCAGAATTCACCCTGAAAAATAAGGGGCCATCGCTCTTGTGGCTTCACTAGGGCACCACCATAGAGCGGACTAGAGTTGAGTGAGCCTCAAAAATTCAATACGCAAGTCAAGATTCTCGAACGCACGCGATGGTAGCTCCGAAGCAAAAAATGGGCGGCACCAGGGAAAATGCCCGGGCCATATTCGTCTCATCCGTTACATCGCCGAGGATACTCTTCATCACCCCAGTGTTACCATTGAGAACACCAGCGATACACCGACTTGGTATCCCTTCAGTCGATTTTCAGACAAGGGGTCGATTTCACTTACCTGATGATAAGCGTTCCTAGGGACCGTGATAAACCAAAAGCAAAGTTGGAAACACTGAGGCCGAACAGGCCAACCAAGATGACCGGACGGCGACCGATGAAATCAGATAACCGACTCCACTGCCACGTCGTGCATGCTTGCGTCACGAAAAAGAGAGATTCCTATACAAAAATGAACAAGACACTATCCCTGTAAGGGTATGTGCACTGACGATGAGTCCTGCATAGTAACCAATTTTACGGTCATCTCCTCCCGTAATACCGAGTTCGCCGATGAGCTGTTTTCGATATAAAGGAACCACCCTCTGTGAGCATGATATTACAACGTGAGGAAAGCGACGAACCTGGTTGATGAAAGGAAATATGTATGCAGAGGAGATGGGCTCTGCGACCAAGGCGACGAAGACGAGAGAGACATGGTTCCATGGCATCGGTGTCTTGGGTTTTCTTTGGAGCAGCGGGGCCTCCTCATCAGGACGTCTATTATCGTTCGTCATGGTAAGAAGTTGGGCGAGACACAGCGGATCCGAACAAAAGTCAAGTCAGCTCTACTGGGCGGCAAGCTAAATTTACATGGGTAATGTTGACCGAGTGACTCAGCCGCCGCATTCGTAAAGGTTTTGGGTAGCCGTAGTAGAAGAAGAGGACGAGTTTTGTGTCGCTTGTTACCACTCGTGACTTGCCACTTTCATCATCTAAAGGACAGAGGAGAAAGACAAGTTCCTGCAATACCGTAAAGCAAGGACCCCTCGAACCGCTAACAGTATTTTTGCGGGTGGGCACGCCACGCAAAATTTACCAGAGTCATCGCCAGCCCGCGCCCGAATTCCCTCTTGCTTGCCAGCCCCAAGTCGCCCTCACGCTCGCCCTCGTCCTCGTCTAGTGGCCCCCCCTCTCGCTCGCCCTCGTCCTGGCTCTCGCCCCATGCCTCATCTTCATCCACCCTCCCTCGCGTGACGACGACGTGCTGTGGCGCTCGTCGTCGCGGTCGTCCCATGCACACTCCCTCTCCCTCATTTACGATCCGTGACGCTACGATAATGGCGCCTCGCCCGCCCTCACCCTCACCCTCATTGACGAATCAGCGACGATACGATGATGCGACCCATGACACGACGCCACACACGACGCGACAACGCGATGCCAGTGACGACAGCGACGGGCGCACCCTCCTTCGCCCTCACGCATTCTCGCTCTCCCCTTGACGCAGCAACGTGATCTGGACACCGACAACACGACGTGCCTACGCCACCACCCTGTGTAACGACTATCCTACCCTTGAGTGGTCTTGCAGTCCTACTGCTCTCACGCGCCCCCGCTCTTTCTCATCTAAGTGTGTAATAGTAAATTTTAGATCCTGTATCTAGATACAAAGAATAGATTGTTTTTCTTCAACAACATATCCAGGTGATCATGCAAAGAAGGTAGTAGAAGGATTATTCATATTCAATGAATTTTTATATACTATGCATGACTAGGACTTTGAGTCTGTACCACGTTGTGAACACTACTGATTCCCTATCACAAGCGGCAAGGAATACCACCGATAGAGAGGGAAGACAGTGGCCAGGGTTCGGTATATAACTGAAGGAAGTTACGTTAGTAATGAACAATGAAAATAAAATGAAGTGATCACCGCCAGTGTTGGGGGACTGCTCGTCCGTCTTACAGAGTAAGATGCATTTCCCCTCGTCGTGCTTTCCAATATCGACAACCGTATCCTCGCGATGTTCTAGCTGCTGGTTCACATGCTCATCGATAGCAGAGTAGCCCAAGTTGCTGACTGCTTCCCCTACGGCATTCCGCAATTCTTGACTTCGCTCTCTAATCCCACCAGCAAATACCAGTGCATCAACCTCGCCGCGAAGGGACAGGTGACATGCACTAACGTAATGCAGCACGCGACCGAGCACGATGTGGAATGCAAGCGTGTAAGGATTCGCTGTCGCAGCCAAAGGTGGGGCGGAGCGACGGCCTTCTCAGTGATTTCCCTGAGGTCAGTGGTTCCCGCTAGTTCCTTCTAGCCTGCTCGAGCATTAAGGATTTCCTCTACATAGATATTCGTGATAAGCGTAGGATAACGGTCATTAACGAGGAACATACTCGGGTAACGTGAATTTCTTTGATCGCTGCGGAGCCGTAGCTGAACTGAGGACTCGAGGGACCGCTCGTGTGATGGAAGATGAGACTGGGATCGACGTCTCCTTCTTTGGTGGCCCCAGGGAGTCCACTTAAAGGCGTAAGACCCATGGATGTATCGATCGACTTTTCGCCCCGAATTGCGCAAGCAGATGCTCCAGATCTAAGGTGCAATGCAATAACATTCAATTCATCTTCGCTTTGGGAAGATTGATGTTGGCAGTCTGGACCTTTCAGGGAAATGGCTGAACCTTGCGCAAATGAAGGCATCTGAATATCGTATTGTAAATCGAGTGAAATACTTACCGCGCCAAGGATAATACTGTACTGTTTGCGAACAGCGAACGACGAGGTCGTCAACGCTGGACCAACAGTCTCACGCGCGATGGAGACCACTTGCAGACTAGCGGTATTTTGAACTTGACCTTATCATGAGGGCCGTGAAGACGTGCAATGGATAGGACGTATTTTTGACGGAAGGCTCTACCAGCGTGATAATGCTGGTCTGTATATGTTCTAATGCTCCCAGTGTACCGAGGGTCAAAGCTCAATGCCCTCCCGCTACATCCTCGTCCATCAACTCGGGCAAACGGTGCGACAACATGACTAGAACCGTAGCGAGTATCGCCAGGACGACGTACACCAAGTTGCCGCCAAGGATATTGTACTCTTTAGAAGCGGCGAACAATGAGGTCGTCAACGCTGGGCCAATCGCGCGCGCGATGGACATCAAACCGTGGCTAAGCCCGCTCACTGATCCCAGGCAGTGTTTGTTGGGAGCTGCTCGCGTAACGTATATAAAAATGACAGCTACATCCAAGGTGAGATCGTGAATCATGTCAGGGTATAAGCAAACATACGGAAGGCAAGATCCATGAAGGTCATGAATATGAGTTGGCAGACCAACAAGATCCAGATGATCGGCCCAACTTTTCCCTGTGCTGTAACGACAGCCGTCATGATTGGGAAGAGTAGGATCAACGGGTAGAGATAAAGGACTGCCCAACAGAAGACTCTCCTAGCTCCATACCATTCTATGAGCTTCGCGGCGAGAAAAGCCTGGACGATGCCGTCCACGATTCCGAGTATTGCCAGGAATGTACCAATGCTGGCTGGCTGGAATCCTAGGCCGCCGATTTCAATGGGTGACGAGTAAAACAAGGGCAGAAGTACAAGGTGGCTTATGTCTAAAAGCCCCAATACTCCGCAGTTGATAATGGGTAGCATCACAGAATAAGTCCTGAGAAGAGTCAACATCGGAAGGGGTCGTGTGTCCTCCGTGGGTTGATCATCAGAAGGATTTTCGCCGGTAGAGCTTTTGGACCGATTGCTTTTTTCCGTTATCGATGGCAAAGACTGGAGGAACGTGATTACCAGCCAGTTCAAGGTATTATGATGCCGTACCTCCTTGAGGAATATCGCACAAATCGCAAACGTCAACAAGATGAAGCACCCCGATACGAAGGACGGCAGGAAATACGGGTATGTTGCCCAGAATTTTCCCAGAAAAATGTGGGGCCACTGCTCTTGCGGTTTGATTAGTGCACCACCATATAGTGGGCTACAGAACAGCGTAAGCCTCAAAAATTTAGTGTGCCAGCCAGAACACCGAAACGCACGCGACAGTAGCCCCGATACAAAACATGGCAGGTAAGATGGTCATGGCCCGGATCATGTTCGTCTCATCGGTAATATCACCGAGTATACTCTGCATCACCCCAATGTTGCCATTGAGAACACCAGCGATGCATCGACTTAGGCGGGTCTTCAGTCTACTTTCTGACAAGGGATCGGTTTCATTTACCTGATAATAAGCATGGGCAATGACCGCGATAATCCAAAGGCGAAGCTAGAAAGACTGAGACCGAACAGCCCAACCAGAATGACCGGGCGGCGACCGATGAAGTCGGATAACCGACTCCATTGCCATACCGTCAGTGCCTGTGTGACGAAGAAGAGGGATTCCTGCACAAAGATGAATATGGCAGTGTCTTTGTTAATGTTTGCATACCTACGATGAGACCTGCATAATAACCGATCTTGCGATCATCTCCTCCAGTGACGCCGAGCTCTTTGATGAGCTTTTATGAAAAATAATGATTGAAACGGACGACCCGCCGAGTAAGCATCAGACAGGGAAAAAAAAGACACTATTGGCCGACCTGGTTGATGAATGGAAAGATGTATGCAGACGAGATGGGCTCTGCAATCAACATGAGGAAGACAATACTAACCTGACCCCATGGTAAAGGTGTCTTGGGCTTGGTCGTGAGAAGCGGAGTCTCCTCATCAACTTGAGTACGCGTGTCGTTGCCCGTCATGATAGAAATCTAGGAGAAGAGCACGGACACAAGCGGTGGGAACAACCTAAAATTCAAGGTCATCCCAGGCCAAGCACTAAATATATACGCGCTAGAGTGGACTTGAGTCGGTGTGAGTCAGCCTTCGCATCCGCCGGAGTACCACATAGAAGGCGGTGTACTGAGTTTGCCCCAAATGATCATGCTGTCAAAGACACGTCAGTACCATTCAGAGTGATCTTGACTTTGTATAGGTGGCTGCACATCTTCGAGTCAGAATCGCTGAAATGATTATGGAACTGCTCAGTCCTGTATATAATGCCCGAGTTCGTGAAATATTCGCGAGTACTTCATTCCGAAGTTCGAATTTTCCCTTGAATGTCCCATGTGACAGCAGAAACGAGTAGACATAGTTGGATGCGAGGTTCTACCGTTGGTCTAGTACAGTGTGGTTGCAATTGGTATCGTGCTTCCGGATCCCTATTCAATTTTCGTTCATCATCCCTACTTCTCAGGTCTCATCTCTCAAATCCGGCAAGCGCTGCGACAAGATGACCAAAATCGTGGTAAGCATTGCCATGAGGACGTACACCAAGTTACCACCCAGCAGGTTGTACTCTTTAGAAAAGGCGAATAACGAGGTTGTAAATGCGGGTCCAATTGCACGAGCGATGGACGTGAAGCTCTGGCTGAGGCCATTCACTGAACCCAGAGATTGTCTGTTGGGCGCTGCTCTCGTAACAAATATAGAGATAGCAGCTACACATACAGGTGAGATTGATCCTCTCAAAGACCGAGCAAACGTACAGAACGCGAGGTCCATGAAGACCATGGATAAGAGCTGCATCATCATAAGAATCCAGATTATGGGTCCGACTTTGCCCTGCACTGTAACAACAGCACTCATGATTGGGAAGAGGAAGGTAAGAGGGTAAAAGAAAAGGACAGCCGAACAAAACATCCTCTTGGGTCCAAACCAATCTATGAGTTTTGCGCCGAATGATGCCTGTACAATGCCATCCGTAATTCCGAACACTGCCAGGGCTGTGCCAATGATGGCTGGTGGGAATCCTAGGCCACCGATTTTGATGGGCGACGAATAAAACAATGGCAGAAGAGCAAGAAGGCCGATCTCTAAAAGTCCCAACATTCCATGGTTAGCAATGGGTATAATCACGGAGTATGTTTTCAGGAGAGTCAACATTGGAACGGGATATGCGTCGCCTGTCCGTGGATTATCTGAGGCATTTTCGACTGAGGGACTTCGGCGAGTTTTGCTCGTTTTCGATGGCAGCGACTGAAAATTGCGTGATTACGGGCCAGTTCAAAACAAACACGTAGGTGTCGTACCTCCTTCATGAATATCGCACAGATCAAAAAGGTCGACAAAGTAATACACCCCGATACCAGAGACGGGAGGAAGTACGGATATGTTGCCCAGAATTCACCCTGAAAGATAAGGGGCCATCGCTCTTGTGGCTTCACTAGGGCACCACCATAGAGCGGACTAGAGTAAGTGAGCCTCAGAAATTTAATACGCAAGTCAAGGCACTCGAACGCACGCGAAGGTAGCTCCGAAGCAAAAAATGGGCGGCACCAAGGAAAAGGCCTGGGCCATATTCGTCTCATCCGTTATATCGCCGAGGATACTCTTCATCACCCCGATGTTACCGTTGAGAACACCAGCGATACACCGACTTGGTATCCCTTCAGTCGATTTTCAGACAAGGGGTCGATTTCACTTACCTGATGATAAGCGTCCCCAGGGACCGTGATAAACCAAAAGCAAAGTTGGAAACACTGAGACCGAACAGGCCAACCAAGATGACCGGACGGCGACCAATAAAATCAGATAACCGACTCCACTGCCATGTCGTGCATGCCTGCGTCACGAAAAAGAGAGATTCCTACACAAAGATGAACAAGGCACTATCCCTGTAAAGGTATGCGCACTAACAATGAGTCCTGCATAGTAACCAATTTTACGGTCGTCTCCTCCCGTAATACCAAGTTCGCCAATGAGCTGTTTTCGATATAAATGAACCACCGTCTGTGAGCATGATATCACAACGTGACGAACCTGATTGATGAAAGGAAATATGTATGCAGAGGAGACGGGCTCCGCGACCAAGGCGACGAAAACGAGGGAGACATGATTCCATGGCACCGGTGTCTTGGGTTTTCTTTGGAGCAGCGGGGCTTCCTCATCAAGACGCCTGTTATCGCTCGTCATGTATAAAAAGTTAGGCGAGACACAGCAGATCCGAACAAAAGTCAAGTCGGCTCTACTTGGCGGCAAATGCTGTGTCCCCCGTTATCACTCGGCACTTTTTCTGCTAAAAAGCAGACGAGGACCAGAGGTGCCTGCCGAAAGCAAGGACCCCCCGAACCGCTACACAGATAAACCAAAGAAGCAAAAATCGCTCAGTATTATGGTGGACGCGTCACACGAAATTTACCGGAATCGTCGCCCGCTCGCGCCAACGCTTCATCCTCACCTCGCGCACCCTCCCTCACACGCGACGACAACAACGTCGAGTCACCCACGTTCCAGGCTCGTCCTCACCCACCGACCCCACACACGACGATGACGTGCCGTTGTGCTCGTCGGTGCGCCCGTCCTGGTCCTCACGCACCCTCACACATCGGGCGACACAACGACGACCACATGTCGTGGCGCTCGTCGTCGTGGTCGTCCCACGCACATATCCTCTCCCTTACTGACGACCCATGACGCGACGATGTGCCGTGGGACTTCGTCACGCTCGTCCCTCGCGCACCTTCACGCATCGGAAGATGCAATGACGACGACGCGGCGATGACAGCACTTCTCCCTCCCTCCCTTCGCGCGACGACAATGGTGTCCTCATGCTCGCGACCGCCTGTCACCTCCGCCCTCACCCTCACCCCCATTGACGAGTCGGCGACGACACGACGCCAACCATGACGCGACGACGCGATGCCAGTGACGACAGCGACGGGCGCGCCCTCGCCCCCACCTTCGCCCTGCGTCTCGCCCTCACGCATCCTCACTCTCGCCTTGACGCAACAACATGATCCGGACACCTACAACGACACGACATGCCTACGTCACCATCCTGTGTAATATCCTACCCTCCTCGAATTGCCTTGCAGTCCTGTCCTTGCACTCCCTTGTTTGAGTATGCAATAGTAATTTTTAGATTGTGTATTAGATACATAAAATATATCATTTTGCTTCAACTATATATTCAAGTGATCATGCAAGTAAGGCAGAAGGATAATTTATATTCAATAAACTTTTATATACTGTACATGGCTGGGTCTCCAAGTCCATACCATGCTGTGAAGACAGTGCTGATTCCCTATCATGAGCAGCAATGAGTACCACCATTGCTAGGAATGTGCCGATGGTGGCTGGTGGGAACCTAGGCCACCGATTTCAATGGATGACGAATAAAATAAGGGTAGAAGAACAAGGAGACCGATGGTCAAAAGTACCAATACTCCATAATTGACGATGGGTACCATCACGGAGTAGGTATTCAGGAGGTTCGAGATCGGAAGGGGTTGCGTATCGTCCGTGGGTTGATTGTCCCGGGGATATTCCACAGAAGGACTCTCTGATCGACGTTTTCTGCCCGTTTTCGATGGCAACGACTGAAAGAACGCGTGATTAGCCAGTTCAAAACACTTTGATGTCGTACCTCCTTCGTGAATATCGCACAGATCAGAAATGTCGACAAGGTGAAACAACTCGATGTCAGAGACGGGAGGAAGTACGGGTACGTTGCCCAGAATCCGCTCTGAAAGATGTGGGGCCACTGCTCTACTAGTGCACCGTCATATAGCGGACTAGAGTACGTGAGTCTCAATACAGCACTGATCGGGATACCCAGGCTCACGCAATGGTAGACCCGATGCTGAAAATGGCCGGCACCATTGTAAAGGCCTGAGCCATATTTGTGCCATCGGTTATATCGCCAAGGATACTCTTCATTACCCCAACGTTGCCATTGAGTGCGCCGGCGATACATCGACTTGACTACCTCTTCAGTTGACTTTCGGACAAGAGGTTTGGCTACACTTACCTGATAATAAGCATGCCCAGGGACCGCGATAAGCCAAATGCAAAGTTAGACACACTGAGACCGAGCAGGCCAACCAAGATAACCGGACGGCGACCAATGAAATCAGATAACCGACTCCAGTGCCATGTCGTGCATGCCTGTGTGACGAAAAAGAGAGAGTCCTGCTTAAAGGTGAGCACCCAGCATACCCGTAAATGTATGTGCGCTTACGATGAGACCTGCATAATAACCGATCTTGCGATCGTCTCCTCCAGTTATGCCGAG
>JBBPMO010000176.1:0-43738 GCA_038090315.1 Xanthoconium stramineum | reverse complement strand
AGTACTTTTAAATACATTTTTATTGTAGTACATTTGTGAAAAGGGATGAAATAAGGATAAAACAAGAGAGTGGGTGGCCTCGCTCTTCCCTTTTCGGGCAAGGGGTGTCAGAGGTCTAGAAACGTAACCCTGCACGGGCTCTTACTTTCTATGATTCGGCAAGCGAATAGCTAGCCGAACCATAACAAGGGACACATTACTCCGCCCATTCTCTTGTTTTATCCTTATTTCATCCCTTTTCACAAATGTACTACAATAAAAATGTATTTAAAAGTACTACTTGTACAAAGTGAAGGCAAGACTGGAGCTGTCAAGCAATGGCATTCGAAAAACACGACGGGGTAGCAACAGGCAACGGCACTCGAGGGAACACGGCAGGGTGAGACATGGCGAGCGGCGGTGCTCGATGGAGCACATTGGGGGCAATGGGCAAGTGCCTTGGGCTTGAAAAGATGGAGTCAGGGAGGTGAACGAGCATTCGGGCTCGTAAAAACATGGTTGATGCGGTAGACGAGTAGTCGAGCTCGAAAAGATGAGGCGGGGGTTGGACAACAAGCGCTGGGGCTCAAAGTGACAGCGGGGGCGGAAAATGAGTGGTCTGGCTCGAAGCAGGCCGTCGGGCTCAAAACGACACGGCGAGGGGGCGGAAGATGAGTGTTCGCGCTCGAAATGACACGGAAAGCGAGTGGTTGCACTCGAAACAACACGGAGGGGGTGGAGAGCGAGCATTTACGCCCGAAATGACACAGGGGAGGGTGGAGAGCATGAAATGAGCGACCGGACTTGCAAAAACACGGCGGGACCTGTGGGTGTGAGCAGGGAGGGAAGTGAGAGAAGCGATCGCACGACGCGCACAATTATGTGCGTCGTACTGTCGCTTCTTTCACCCCTCTCGAGGCAGCGTAATCTTGAAGGGATGAGACGGGAAGGCGCGAGTGCGGGAGGATCTGATGAATCTTGTCGTTTTGAGCGAGTATGGGCATCTAACTGTGGAAAGTTAGCGACATCCTTGATGGTGATCTTGCACAAAGTCGAAGTCTCGTGGATCAGGACACCATCTCGGATGGTTTTGAGTAACGTTTATCCAACGACAGATCCTGAACCAACCGCGTGCATGTTTAACGAGGTAGACGCTTCGTACGTGAAGGGCCAGACAAGAGTGATGGGTAGTTCATCATCTGACCCTCGTTAACAACAAGATGTCTCAGACGAGCGATAGTTTGGAGCTCGTATGTCTGCTTGTCCGTCCGCGCCAGAGTCGAAGGAAGCAGGAGAGATGCTGTGTCATGCGGACGTGTGGCAGACCTGCCACCGATATACAGCCCGAGCTGGGTAAAGCGAACCACAGCGATCGTCTTCTGGAGAGTAACAAGGCGGTGTTGGAAGGGCCTGGGGTCGACGACGACCCGCGTATCAAAAAGGGTTGATCAGCCGTGTCCTCCTCGGGTATCGTCTCGAAGCACGGAGGTAGCCTGTCCACCAGTGGAGACTGTACCCTCTCCCCAGGCATTGTCTCTATGTCACTTCCGACGGGCTGTCTGTCGAGTGAAAAGTCGATTCAAGGGTGGACGAGGCATAGTGAACCCAATCGAAAGAGATCTACCCCCGTCTTGATTTCCACGACACCAGCTACGGCGGCCCGCACATGGAAAACTCGCTCTGACCCGCTCCGAGGGACTGACAAGGGCCCGAGCTTGAAAACGATACATAGAAGCCTCGTTCGTTTTCCTACGAAGATCGGTATAGGGAGGTTATGAAGTTGGTTGTATAGTCTTGTGACCGACGCAAGGTCGAGAGCGCCAGGTCGATGATTTTCAACGGCGTCAACACGAACAACCGCGTGCCCGATGTGATGGATGGCGGGAGTGTAGATGGTCTCTCCCTGGGAGCTGGCTCGGGCAGAAGAGGTCGCACGAGTAGGGAATGGGAGAGAAATGTTGACCGTGGCATGAGCGCGGGCGTCAGAGTGAAATCTATGGGAGATCGCATTGCCATTGGGGAGGCGGTCTGGGAACGAAATGCTTACCTGGAGAATAGAGGCCACGTTGGGACATGCAGACCAGGCAATTGCCAAGCGATATCGGACGAGCAGGAGCAGGAGACCGCATTTTCTTGCATGCTGGGGCTTCTTTCTGAGTTGTCCCCGCTTTCAGATCCTGGACAGGCAGTGATCTAAGGCGTGTGCAATTTTCACAGCAACGAGGCTTTTTTCCCACTCCAGAAAAAAAATAGAAACAATCAGGTTGCGGTGGGGGCATGCAATAAGCGAGACTGGATGCAACGCGGAGCTGGGCCGAATCAGAAGCATCTTCAGCAAGCTATGCGCTTACGTAGTTAGTGGACCTCACCTTAACCCAGAACTCTCGACGCGGAAGCTTTGCGAGTAAGAGATTGCAGCGGGTCCAATCAATCTCATGATGTTTGGGAGATGCTTTCGCCAGAAAGCCTTGCGAAGTGCGTGTCCCTTGTCGTTCCGAGGTGAAGGGATGGTAAAGCGCGGCGGTTGCACCTCCAAACTCTGGGCCGGGGCCAGTGTTGACAGTCGCAGGGGATAATGCCTTGCAGATCGTTTTGCAGATTTTGGCAGCGATACCGGAGCCAAGACCTTAGCCCTTTTGAAAAGTTCATTCAGCAGATTGGTAATAAGAGCCGGGGCGACGAGTTGCATGATGAGCAACAAGCGAATACCGGCACCAAACCCTTGAGTTGCTATCAAGGCCGTTGAAGGCAAAGACGGTGGCCTGACAAAGAGGGTGAACGTCGATTTTGTTTAGTGAGCAAAGGGATCACAACGATCGAAAAGGGCATCCAACTCATATTTCTGCAGGCCACCGAAAAGAGGACGGAAGGTCTTCTTTCAAGGCGAAGTCAAGCTTGCGCCATACAAGAATGACGCGCATCGGATGCAGAAGGTTAGCTGAGTTGGAGAACGCGATCCCGTGGAGAAGGAAGCGGTGGACGTCGACTGCGGTCGGGAGTTGGGCAAAGTGGTGAAGGAAGCGGAATGGAACAGAAAACATGCGAACGGGGTCGCCAAAGCTGAGTACTCTACCGCCCTTGATGTTGAAGTTGACGTAGGCGTTGGTGACTTCAATTCCGTCAACGATCTGACTCGCGTAGAGGTGGGTAACGCCAATAGCGTAGTCGGTGTGGGTGTACGGGTCTGGACGTATGGTGTAGGCACGACCGGCACGGAAGTCGTCGTAAAGTCACGTGCGACGGCATAGACATCCTTGGCTGGGTCGAAGGGGGAAGCTAGGCCGACGTTGAGGGGCTGGAACGAGCGTGGTGGAGGTCAGGGCTGAGACCCGGCATGTGCGAGGGAAAAGAGGGTCGCGAGGAGGTGCGAGAGGAAGCGCCATGACAACACGTCGGTCGGCGTCGGCGTCGCTTTCAAGCGCGCAGGTGCCGGTGCCATCGATGGTTGCTGATCCCGACCTAGTTAGCGTCGCTCGAGACCCTAAGAGGGTTTTCTTCTGCGGCTTTCTGTGCTGTAGCGTTGGTGGTCAACGGGGCGAGATGCGATAGTGCGTCGATGACGCGGTTCCAGAGCCTCAAGGATCGAAGCATGCCGCACAGTGCGCCGACGACATCGTCCTGCAGAATGACACGAAACATTTCAAACGATGAAAACGCGTCACCTTGGAGTATTGAGCGGTGGCAAAAAACACGACATGCCAATACAGCTCGCTCCAGTCGTTCCACGCGCCCGGATATGCTTCACGGTAGGTATTGCCTTGTCCTCAGCGGACACGGAGGCCACCAAACCCTGTGCGTCGCAATAGGACCTTGCGCTGTACTCAATTTCGTTAAGCTAACTCTTTCCACC
Organism: Xanthoconium stramineum; assembly: GCA_038090315.1. Lineage (NCBI taxonomy): Eukaryota > Fungi > Basidiomycota > Agaricomycetes > Boletales > Boletaceae > Xanthoconium > Xanthoconium stramineum. The sequence goes on along the minus strand of JBBPMO010000176.1, from coordinate 39,909 downwards.
GTAGCAGAGCACGTACCTCGCTACAAAGTTGTCCCCGAGTACGGGATGTAAACGGCTTGAGGCAGACGCGATCGCACAGGGCTTGACGCTGGAAGGTGCAGTCTGGGAATCGGGGCCACGCTGGTCCGCGGGTGTTGTGGGGAGTGCGTCGGATCCCTCGGACCGAAGACATTTACAAGCATTGACGGCCCAGGTCGGGCCTGGGTCGGGCTCGGGCTTGGGCCGCGGCTTGTCCAATGACTCACAATTGTGACAGGGGCTGGCAAACATAATCAGCACGATGAAACGAGCGTTGACAATATACCTCAGATGCCCACAGTACCACCTGAATCACCCGACGAAGCCATGCAGCATCTGACAACCCCCCGAACGTCGAACTCGAGGGGGAGAAGAGGTTAGATATGAGCTCAATGAAGATCTTACCAAAGACGACTTGGATGCAGATGTGACGGCAGCATCAGAACACGCTGAGGACACTGAGTGTGCCAACGAAGCTACGAAACACGTTAGAACATTGGCGCGAACGTTTGGAGCAGTACTTAGGAGGGCTGGAATTAATCCAGGTAACCTGAGAGATGACGTGCACGCATCGGAACCATCCAAGCATGACGAGGTCAGTAGATGCGTACAGAAGAACTTAAATAACAAGTTAGAACACGAGCACGAGCGCTCAGAGCAGGATGGGAAGGAGAACTCACCACATAGAGCTCCAGAGGATCCAGACGGTACCTACAGCAATGCGGAATGTATTAGGAACATCTGAAACGAGGGCGCCAATGAAACGCACGCACCATGTTGAAATACCAGGCCAGAAGGCCCCAGAGGGAACCTAGAGGCGTCGAGAACTGTCGAGGGTGATTGGGACCGCCGAGATGTTGTCGAGGGCGCGGAATACGATGGTATAGGCCGTGGAAGCGAGCAGGACGAGCGCTTCGTCAGAATGAACGTGCCACGTCGAGTTAGAGGACCAGGAGGCTACCAGAGAGAGCAGGGGTCGATAAGACGCATTGAGGGTGATTCTTGCCGTGTAAACGTCGGTGACGGCATAGATGGTGGGACCTATGCTCACCCCCCCAGCAGGTTTGGGGATGGTTCGTTTTCCGTGGGAGACAGGACGATGGAACGGAAAGATAAATATGCATACAGCTCGTGGTGATGACAGCGATGAAGAGGGTGAAACGGTTGACGTATTCCCTTAGTCACGTCCCCAAAACCATCCGGAAGTATGCGAGTTCGGGATTCCAGCTCTGATACCGTAAAGAGATGGCTGAACCTCTCGAAGAAACTCGTAAACTTCGCTTCTCTTGTCATTAGCACACACAGATATCCAAGCTTAACGCTCCTTATTCAAGCAAGGTTGTTGCTGACACAGGCGGCACTCCCAAGCTAAGAATATGCGACGCGTTAATTTCCTCACGTGACTTATTGTAACCTTATATTTACTCGCCCACTGCACGTCAACCCCTTGGCTCAACTTCTTTTGAGTAACACCTTTTCGGTGAGTGTTTGCCGACCGGCATACGTGCCTATTCTCACCATAACAGCAGACGCTATGGTCCGAACCAAGGGACCTCTGAACCCTCGTCCTACTACGCCCAATGAGGCCGCAAGAAATCTTCGGGATCGGCAGAAGCTGCACCGCATGACTGTGGTCAATGCGCCAAAGAAGGATGTTAGGGCTGGACGCAGCAAGAAGCGCAGTAACTGCGGTCAAGCACCCTGCCTCGACATCCGCATGCTGAGTGACGAAGAACTCGGCGACGAAGAATGCGACAACGAAGAACCTGTGCCACGAACACGGCACGTAACACCACCCCTTTCCCCTCTTTCCCCACCGCCAGCATCTTCGCCTGTCCAAACACGGGCCGACCAAAATGTACGACATAACAAGGTTTGTCTTTCTCTTTCTTTCTTTCTTTCTGCCGTTCGTCCACCCCCGACCGTCCAGTTTTGTACCCTGTGCCAGGATGTAGCAGATGCAGAGGGCAAGGGGAAATGTTGCAGTTGTGCCCGCGTCGTTTGTGACGCCTGCCTCGTCCTCTCCCCGGGCAGCCCGTTGCCCTCAATCGTCAACAATCCCACCTTGAAGTTCGTGTGCCCGAGCTGCCATGAACTGAAGGATCGAGTTGATGGTGGCAAGGGCAAACATTGTTTTCGCCCTTACAAGGTACGACCCTTTTTAGTTTGGTTAGTGGCTCAAACAGAGAACTAACTGTGTTATGCAGCCAGGGATTTACGGTGCTCCAGGGTGACCAGGAGGTCGATGCGCTTTCATCACCACCCTCCTTCTCGAATCATTGCGGGGCATCAGCTCGGAGGCAGATCAACGACGACCCACTTGTCATAGTCCACCTGCGCCTTGTGGGAATTTCAGCCGATGGCTCCCCCCCTTCCATCCTGGAGACTCTACTGCGGACCTACTTCCCCGATCAGGGATCGCTTCAGCTGTACGACATCCCATTCGACCTGGGATCCCTGCGCAAGATCGGCGTGCACACCACCGCGATGGAGTCGTTGGCAGTCAAGCTACAGGCACAACCCCCTGGCAGGGTTTTGCTGTTTGTCAACACCCACAGCGACGAGAACAGAGGTGACCTGTTTGCTGGGAATGATGCAAAAGTTGGGGAATTCGCCCTCGAGGTCACCCAGGTTGGTCCTTCATCGTTGCTCGCACTGCCAGCTGACGTTTGCAGCATTTTGATACGCTCATCCCTCTTTCGATGAGGCATGTAATTCGTGGCCAAATCCTGGTCATGCTGACCTGCGGGTGGGTCTTTTCCTACCCAGAGTCCCGAAGCGCCCTCAAGTGGTCCTTTGAAGGGTAAGTACTAGCGTCTTGCTTGTCGCTTGAATTTGCTGATTCGTTTGTTTAGCATGGGGTTGCAAACCGTCATCGCGTTCACTGCCGTCCGATTTCAGGGGGTCCTGGCGTCGTTCTTCCTGAACGCACTGTTTTTTTCTCACTTTGTAGAAGGGTTCGGTGTTCGCGAATCATTCCCAAAGGCCCTATCAAACAGCTTCGACCTTGGTCCGCATTCCGACATTGTGCTCTTCGAGTCCCTCCCCTTGATTTCATGCTGTCCGTCCTTGGAAAGAGCTCACCCTGCTACCTGGTGGGTGGGTCACGGAATGTGAAAACCCGACCTGTGGGCTGCAAAGCGACGGCTCTCGAGAGTGCCCTGTGGCCAGGTTGTCAGGAATAAAGCCAGACAACATTACATTTGTCACTCCGGTGAAGAAACGTCCAAGTGGATGGTTTTCGGTAGATGTCACCTCGATGTTTTCGTAATAGCTGTTACCGTACTAGAGAAATGACAGTCTATATACCTCGCACAACGCCACTGGGTCCAAGGTGTCATGAATCCACCAGATGGACATCTTACCTCTCAGTTCGTATGGCACCGACATCTCCAGGCCGTCTGCCACTACGGCCGATATCCAGAAAAAACCACAGGCACCAAACACCTACACAACGTCTCCAAACAGAAACGGTTTATTCTCGCGCTGATGTCCCTACGTAGGCGTCGCTATCGACAGGCTCGTCAACTTTGGTGCCCTCGTGGATGCGGTCATATGGACCAGTCAGTCATTACAACCAATGTGCTCTCGCATTCTAACGCCACAACCCTACCTAGTCACCATATCAATCTGCCCGGCTGTTTCGTCAAGGATGCTCTCGACATGCGATGGATTTTGGGCAGCTGGAAGATAAGTGCTCTCATAGGCGTGCTTGTCAGAGACAGCGTTGTATACCTCCTCTTGTATGCTGTCCTCGTTCGGGCGTTCCTGTGGACGGCGCTGACAGTGTCCATCTAGGAACCAACTCGCAACGACCCTGCTTTTCATCTCTGTCTGGGGCACGAGCAACGTACGTCGCATCGCACGGTGACCGTCTGCTCCATCCCGTCTGGTGTGTTTTTGGGCTCACGTACTTTAACCCACAGCCACCCACCTTGCTATCATCACCGCATACGCGCAAAACGAAGCGCCTGTGCTCGTCCCGCGGTTGGTGCTCAGCTTTCTGGAAAGCTATAACGAGAGCTGCCAACATAGCCAACACGGTGAGAATGCGGTCGAGGGGTTGAGAGCGTTTCGGTAGATGGTGGAGGGGTTTGTTCATTGGGTCGAGTGGCCCTGGGACGGGATGGGTGAGAGCCACGCGCAACGGCAATGGAGCCAAGAGCATGCGGTGGTGTGCTAGCGCAATAGGCGATGCGATCTATTAGGCTCGGTCGAACACTGCCGGATCGTGCTGGAAATCCCAACTCCCGAACTTTTTGGATCAGGTTGGTGGTACCTTTGAGAAAAAGGATGTGTATGCTTTGGACACCGTATATGGGTCAGCTTCCTGTGAGTCTCTGGATTTACGTGTAGAGTTCTACACACGAATTCGCGACAGCTCAATTACAATGCATTGACACCCAGGCAGGATCTTTCTACCTACCCGAAGATCCTTGTCAATAACAGGAAGCAATCAATTCAAGATCCGAGCTACGTCCAAGCATTCCATCAAAAGCACCTCGAGGGTTCGAATGCAAAGTAGGAAGAATACCGACCCATCTGCCATTCTACTGATAGCCGCGTCCAGATACAAACGTTGGGTCTTGTGATTCTTAATCTCGTACGTCATCAGCCATCCCCTCTCATTTGCTCGAGTTGTACCCCTCCATTCCATCGAGAATGTTGAGGATTTCTCCAAATCACACATGTTGCTCCCGGCCACGAAGGGCGTATCACTTGCTGGCACGGGCTTCCTCAGTATTACTTCAGCGGACCCCAATCGTCGAGACAAGGTGATCTGGCCTGTGCTTGCGTCAGGGCTTCGGTTCTACTTCCACTCTAGTCTATTCGATCTGCCAATGTTTTACTGTGCCTACTGACTAGGGTTGCACAGCTTTGGATGCTTTTGTGCGGGAGCTCTATGCGAATGCCCTTGAACAGGGGCTGTTCACTCATTGTCTTGTCGTTCATGATCGCGCTTTGCTTTGGGGTTCGCGTTGAGTTGCAGACATGATGTTCGTGCAGCAATCCGCCGGACGTATTCTACGTACCACGCTCGAAATCTGCCTCGGGGGATGGGGTGTACCAGCCTGGGCATGTCTCGCGTTGTGCAAGATAGTAAAATGACAGATGTAGGTTCAATCGCCTCTGTTTTGTCGTCCTTTCGTGTCCGACTGATGTCGTCAGGTGAGGTTTGATGACATCACTTTGCCAGTTCAAGATTGTGCCTCAGGAGGTAATCAGAAAGACCGAGGGTAAACAATCCGTACGTCTACCTACCAAAGGGTTGCCGAGTGATACTGATGCTAGCATTCGACCATTTAGCCTTGGTACCGATGCTTCGAACTGAAACTCCCTGAACTTGGAGAGCTCATCGGCATTCCTAATGCCGGCCGCCTCGTTCACCGACTTGTTCATGACCTCCCTAAACTACAGTATGTCTTCCCTTTTCTTCCTGTTGAGCGAGATCCTGACCGAAGTTGCCAGATTACAAGCCCAAGTACAACCTATTACCTGTCCCCTCCTGCGCATCGACTTAACCATTGTGCCCGACTTCTGCTGAGATGGGAAGATCCATGGCAACACTGAGACGCTCCTCATCTTCGTCGAGGACGTCGGCAGGGAGATCATTCTCTTCCACAATACTTTCGTCCTTCGTCAGCGTTACGCGGAAGATGAACACAACAAGCCCGGTGACAAAGTCCAAGTCGGCGTCTTATCGACACTTGACTCACCTGCAGTCGGAGACACCTGGTCCTCAAACTCGGAGTCACCACCAGTGTCTCCGGCGCAGATCAGTCCAACTCGCTCCTAGCGTTGCATGATACCCCTCCGTGTCTGCTTGAGCGGGACCGCAGCTCCACCGGAAACTGGCAATCTGGCCGGAGCACTAGTACGGGTGCCAGTAAATCCTGGACGCGCAAGGACACTGCCTTCGCACTCGAGGTGAACGCGGTTGAACATCTCGGGCGCGCAGTGCTGCATCATGTATGTGCGTCGACTGAGCCTCGACTATGTGCGGATGCTCCTCGCATACCCGTTCATCGACGTCAATCTTTGCGACGAGGAGAACCATTGGACGGTACTCCATCGGGCGTTGTATGCAGGGAATATCGAGGCTGCGTGGGTGTCCTGTTTTGCTCTTTATCGATAGTAATTTTGACTTACGACTTACTCGGGTCAGGGTAGGGTCACGTTGCTCAAGCGCACGGACGCCGATACATCTATAAAGGATGTGGAAGGGTACACGGCGTTTGATCTATAGAACCCTACCATCCGGAGTGCGAACCCGACGTCTCTCGAGGTGGGTACGCTGACCTGCTGACGAGGGGTGCCAATCGGTGGGTACCGTCATGACCAGAACGGGTCCAAGGGCTAACGTTTGCATTATGCATCTCTCGCAACGTGTAGCAACGCCACTCTGGGCCTTGGAGATAGTAACGATCGTATGCACCCCAACCACATCATCATCCTCAAGAAAGATGTACCGCTTCCCGTCTCTCGTACGCTGAAAGAGCGGTTCCTCCCGGTCAAGGTGCGAGATGTCGTCATGTCGAAGCTGCATACAGGCGAGAGGTGCGATGTGTAAGATTCGGGGCTGCTGACGACTCATGTACAGCGATCTGTACAGACGAACCGCGCAACGACGACCGTCTATGTGGCTTCGTTACTTGTGGACGGTATGGATCCTATCAGATCATCGCATGTTACGCACTCTGATCCATGTAACCACCTTTCAGTCTCAGTCCGTTTTCTCACACGTTATATACCCCAATACCGCCGGCCCTTTCCTCGCACTCCATCGTGTCCGTCGTCCTCGGTCAAGACCATACCTCCACCTTGACAGATGCAGGTGAAGCCATAAGCAGGAGATTGAACCGATTTGCTCAGCTTGGATATGCCGTCAAGGCGGGCCAAGGAAGTTCCGCAGACGAGTTGATCCAGACGACACCGCGCAAGATCAGTCATCTGAAGGAAGAGCTTTTCAAAGGTGTCGTCGCTTGCTGGTCGGGGGATGTGTGGACGTGAGGCACGAACAGTGGTCAACTTGGTGAGTTTACATTTGGGGCGTACATTCCGAACAGGAAGCGACGGTTTTTCTTTCTCAGGATATAGCAAGACAGCGAGTCCCATCCAAGCCCCCCCTTGCAAAGTGTCAATCATTACCAGTCGATTCGCGCTTTTGCGATGTCGGTCAGTCACCCATAGTCCATAGCTGTACGCGACAAACTGACGATGATATTTAACTTGGTAGGACACGGCAATAGTGTGCCTATTCATGACTTGTGAAGCCGTGTGTATGGAATGGGGGTATTTCGAAGATCAAGTATGGGAATGTGTGCACGCTAGCGGTAGTACATACGCTGATTTAGGTTTCTAGTTTTCCCGCACACGCCCTCCCTTCTAACAACTCAATCTATCGCCCGCCTCAAGCTGTTCTCGCTCCAACCTCATCTGTTGCGACAACCTGTTTGCAGCTCTCTCCTCTAACGGGGAGGTGTTCACATTTTCTCTTCCGACTGCCACCGAAGCAGAAGGTGTGCACGCAGGTGGGATGGGAGAGGTCTGGTCAAACCTTGGTGCACATGGGCACTAAGGAGGCAATTCAGCAGCGTGCGAGTGCGTCTACAGCTCGGGTTCTCGTCTGCTAGAGCTAACGCCTCAACAATGATGGCACACACGCTATCAGGACGTCGACATTGGTGGTAACGGCGCTTTGATAGCGTGCACACGGTCAGGACACATGTTTGTACACCCCCGAAGCCTCAAGGGAAGCACGACAAGCAACGGGACGAAGGCGTTCAGGCTTCAACGCATCGCATCTTTACAACGAGCTGTTGCGGTTTGTCCCAACAGTACGGGTGCGTTTGGCGCCCTTCGAGTTGAATACAAGCCACTGCCAATCAATGTCACTGGGCGATGCTTTTCAGTCGACATGACTGCGATCGCACCCTACATTGACGAAGTCGCGGTTTCAGCCTGCCAGGACACAAAGATACCGCCGGACACGGTCATGAAAGACTCGTCGATCCTCAACGACATTGGCGAGGTGGTCAAGTTGATGGCCGTCATCCCCAATGGGTCGAACCAAGCAGAATCCTACATGCATGAGCTCAATCCAAGTGGTAAGCCGGATTCTTTATCTTGTTTCTGTCACGAGTCAGGAGCAGTTTCACAGATACCGACAAACTATCTGCATCAAAGGCCTCGCCATCCGTGCTACGCCCGTCATTCCAGACATGAGAGTGGCGTTTTTCTGGAGCTTGACTTCCTCACATACTGTCCAAGTCGAAATCGATCGTGACAAGATTGAAGAGCCTGGCCGTTGTCCCCGCTGTGTCTGCGCATCCGTTGAACTCGAGGTGAGACTCACCTATCTTAGTAGGAGACACGATTTGTATGATCCTGGTACAAGTAAATCTCAAACCTTGCAGGTGAAATTACACCCCATGCTTTTCATCCAGGAAACTTATGTTTTCTTCTAGTACGTACATAAGATTGCTCCTTGAGGCGTGTATACGTCCAGGCTCCTTCCCATCCTTGTGCTGGAGGGAAAGAGGGCACATGTTTGTGTAAAATTCAAACTCAATGTACTACTTCCTAATTTTGGGCCCTCAATCCCTCCAGCAGCGGCTGGCACAACTTGTTCACAAGATTCATGTTCCGACACTCGGCAGAGTCGGCAGAGTCGGATAACTAGCGTGCTGTGCACGTTTATGACAGATGCGTGTGGAAATGGCAAGAGAAATAGAACGATAATGTAGTTAACCTGTCTTCTTGTCATTACTGAGCCTCTAGGTGCGCCTGTTCCACTTCGATTGGCTCTGGCAGTGTCGGCTTTGCGTTTCGCATCTCCCAATCGCTCCTGCACAGTCTCTGGTCCACATACAATATATCTGACGCATCCGATTTGGCCTCAATGCGATCAGATGGCTGGGTAAGTCAACCCGCGTGACTGACATCTTGTGGGTCGCGATTTGATACGTCCTCGACGATGTAGCGGTTCAGGTGGTTGTGAGGTTGTTGGGTATACTTTGAGGGTGGTTGGGATGGCCTAGGTACGTCTCTTTTTTCTCTCCCCCTCGATTGACTTGTTTCGACGCATCGTTGACCTCTCGCAGCTCGCCCTCTAGACCTCCTGGGCATCTATCTTGATGTGACATGTTTGTGCCGCCACTGCCGTCGTAACCGCGGCACCCTCTCCGACGACGACGACGACGTCCTCTCGCCATCACTCTCGTCCTCGCCCTCGCCCTGACGACGCCGAAAGGCGACGATGACGCGAGATCGACAACACGATGACGCCATCACCATCGCTCTCGCTCTCTCCCTGACGACGACGTGAAAACGACGACGTGTCCTCGCCGTCACCCTCTTCCTGACGACGACACACCCTCAGCCGCTCCCTCACCCTCACCCTCTCAACGACGACAACGACGACGCGCCCTCGCCTTCCCGCCCTGTGACGATGCAATCACGCAATGACGACGACATGATGGGGACGGATGCGCCATTGCCCTCTCCCTGACGACAACGCGACGAGGCCGACCTCCCCGGACTTCCTTGCACATGCGCGTGAGCATGTTTACACACGCAGAGTCACCGTCTGCGAGTGTACGCGCGCTCGCTGGCATATGCTCCCCGCTTGCTCATACCCGTTGGAAAACCCGTACCCGCACAGACGGGTATGGCTCCGGATACCCGTGGGTTACCCGTGCTCTTGCCTACCGTCGTTCCTGACGTCTCCAAAACGTTTCTGGACACTCTAGGCTTCGCTTGATGCAGCCATTTCGCCTTCCAGCTTGTCTGGGTCCCTTGGAGCCCTCCTAGGTAGGAATGAGGGGGTTGTAAATGGGAGTGTCTTTCCGAAGCCTATTTCTCTACATTTATATAGAACATATGTTGCACTGGCTCACGGCCTTACATTGTTACCCTGAAATGAGTCGGAATCTTACCAAACGTGATCTGAATGGTTTCATTTTTTTGGAGTGATTCACTAGAGAAAGTTGTACCCCACTCGAAAAATACCAGTGTGCATTTGGACGCTCATATACAGTACTCTTCACACGGTTGATCCAACACCCCTTACATAAGTGTCGTGTCACGCAAACCGACAACCTCCAAATCTACATCTAACAAAACCAAAGGAGACCTCTCAAGACACTCTCCCAGAGATAGCAACAATGCCTTAGAACCGCCGACGAAGAAATACAGCGCTGGTTCCGGAAGTTCCATGGTACGTCCTCAAACAAACGGACTCGATGTATCCAACAACGCACTCATTGTCCTTGCAGCTCTCGAATCTACCCGTATTCAATTAACTAAAGAGGATACCATCATGTCGTCCAGTTCGTCGTGATAGCCAGAGCCTGTTCGTCAAGGTCAACAGTTGAACGTCAAAGGAAAGAACAAGGAAACACGGGTAACTGGGGCGACAGGGATGATAGTTTGTGGGTGGACAAGCACGAGCCTATGTCCCAGGTAAGACGCGTTCTGTATTCTGCATATCGTGCCCCCCTCCTCATAGCTCGTGTGTGTCCTTTGTACAATCATGCTGAACTCATACGAAAGGCAGGACTAGCAGTTCACAATCGCAAGATATCATGATGCGTCGGTGGCTTCTCGAAGCGTTTGAGGGCGGTCCATCAGGGAAAATGCGGAAGCACCGTGTAAGTGTTTACCGTTGGAAGTCTCTGCGGCTAACCGTATCCAGGGTTTCTTCGTGGCTATAACGAATGACAGCGCATACCCCCCCTTACTGGTCCTGCCGGTACCGTGAAAACGACTACGTTACGCGTTTTATTCAGGGAACTTGACATTGAGATTCTTGAGTGGCGAAATAGTATGAGTGAACGCGGACTTTCTTCTTCGCAAACGAGGAACCTTAATCGGATGGTAAGCAAGAGTCGCATCAAGCTTAATAGAATGACACGAAGCCTTTTGCAGAAGGATTAGATCTCGACAAAGAGTCACTGTTCGAAAAGTTTCAAGCTTTTCTAACACGTGCGACGACTTGCAATAGTGTATTCAGGCACCGAAATACTACGGAGACGCAACCATCCACTCGACGCTCCGACAAACGTCAGTTCATTCTTCTGGAAGACCTACCTAACCTGCTTCACCAACCTACTCAAGTACGGTTCCAAGCTGCCCTACGATCCCTATGTATCCCTTCTTCGAATGTCTCTGATCCAGAACCACCCATCGTCATCACCGTGTCCGACTCTGGTCTTTGGGGTGAGCAACCTGACGACAACAATTGGGAGGGTAGTAGCTGGCGGAGATGAGATCGGAAGGAGGTGCTGGACATCCGAAACGTGTTAGGACCCGAGTTACTGACAAGTCCATTTGTGACGCACGCTGGGTACAATGCATTGCTACTCTGCCTTACATTCCCTGGGCTATCATTGATCGACTATCGTTCTCCAGGTTTCGTCCAATAGCCCCAACATTGATGACGAAGGCATTGCAGGCCCTCTTTGCTTCGTATTTTGGATCTCATTACACGAGAGAGGCAAACAGCCTTCTCGCGAAATCGTTGTGGAGTCCTCCAATGGGGACATCCAAAGCGCGATCATGGCTATTCAGTTCGCATGCGTGGTGGACCTCTCCACTTCGTCAACCAAGCCGAAGGGCAAGGTGGCTCACAAGAACGTTGGCAGGACGAAGAAGTCTACAAACGTCCGGGCGGTTTTAGAAGCTGTTACCAGACGAGAGCAGAGTCTAGTACTATTTCGTTTGATGGGCAAGGTCTTGTACAACAAGCGTCAGTGACGATTTAGTTCTGCAACTGTCCCCGATAACATAGTTCTTTATCCAGGTATATTTGATCCCCCCGTGTCTCGCCTCTCGGTCAAGGACGCTGCGAAAGAGCGGGAGTTTGATATGCAACTAAGAGATCCACCGCTACTGCCTGTGTGGCTTTCACATCACGATCGGAAAGCAAGTAGAGTGTGCACAGAGGCAAGCTATTCCTAGGATACTTGGTTCCTTGTGACTTACCATTTTTCCTCACCGCACAGACCCTTGCAGCAGAATCACCCATCGACTCGGGTCTTCTAGGATTGTATACTCATCAAAACTATACTCAACTCTGCATGGACGTCGATCAATATGAGGATGTCTCGGAAGGACTGAGTTGGGTCGATTACATGGGCGGGGTGAGTCGTTCCGTTCGCATTGTTTCGTCCTTATTTGTCCGTCGCACATGCTGACCGGCTGTTCGGCCTTGCAGGTCCAATTAGGAAATTCTCCATATGCGTTCCCTATATTAATGTTGTCTACGCTTCACTCGCTCCCACCGCCCGTCCCGAGGCACGGACACAAGGTATACAAGCCCACATGGTTCGGTCTGCGTGTGCAGGAACTGGAGGCGTCAGACGCGGTCGGAGACGTTCTCGGTTGGCTCGGGAAAGGCATGGCTGTCGGTGGCGATATAGGTCCAGGGTTGTCGTCGTTGTCGTTGGTCTTGGTGGGCAAATGGATACACGCCAATGTGGCAATGGAGCTTGGGGGTTGGCTCTGTGGACTCGGTCGGTGCGGTGATGCGAACCCGGTATGGGATCTCTTCCGCAACCGCCAAGGAACCATCGACTGTTCTCATACCTGCCATGGAGTCTTGGGACTATTGGGGGCGATGAATTGAGAGAGAACGAGGGTGGGGATGTCGATGTCGACGGTGACCAGAATTGGGATATGAGACTGCCTGGTGGGAAACGAGGTGAGGAGGGCAATGGGTGGTTGGAGGAGAATGATATAGAAGAGGTGGAATGAACAAGTTGAGGTGTTTTGCAGATTTATTGTGTTCTAGGGAACATTTGCGCAACACTCGAATGTGTCTATCCGACACCGCTGACACGCTAGCACTCTCAAAGATGCAACCCAGCATTAGGCGATCTACTACTAGCGTCTGCCAAGTTTCAATCTTTGGCATCTCCTGCTAGGCACCAACCAAAACCAGCGTAGTATTGTGCCCTTCTTCAAGACAATGCTTTGAATGCATACTAATCCAAGTCACAATCTCAGGAAAAACCAAGGAATTCAATGCATCCACTAGCTCAAAACTCTCGGAATGGCCAGCTCCCGATACCAACTCGGAGTCGTGCGTCGCTCTACCAAAGCACAAGCAGCTCATCGCATTTTCTGCAAAATCTGCCATCACCTTTTGGGACACATCCACCCATAATCAGCTCCCTTTCGCTCTCCAACATCCTGAACACATAAGTTCCATCGCACTCTCTCTCGACGACTGGATTCTTGCTATCGCTGGAGGAAAAATCACCGTCCAGAGTCTGTCGGCCATCATGGTGAGTGCTACGTTTTGTCGTTCTAGCCCCGACATTTAGTCCCTGTCTCTCCTGCATCCTACTTTCCGAGAACCAGACGTTCAAATCGACGATACTGCACTCGACTTGTGGAAACACGATCGCCTCGAAAACGCAGAAGCGTCATTGACTGCGTCGATCAACCAGTCGCAGAATCCGAGCCATCATCTACTCGCCAGTCGAGCTCTCATCGCGCTCGTTTGCAAATATGGGGTGCAGCCCTCCTTGATGCCGAAATGGTATTTTTCGCCCGTTCACTCGCGTACTGACGCTGACCCTCCTTTACACAAAGGCTCTCAAGATTGAACCACCCCTCATTGCCTGCATCGCAAAGAGCCTAGCCCATGTAGGAAACGGCGAAAGGGACAAGGGATATAGGGTCTGTGACATCGCATTTGAACGCTTCCATTCTTCTCACGTTACTTTCCTCCTCCTCTTCAAGATCTACACATCTATACTGGGCTTCCTTATTCTGCTTACATCCCTTAGGCCATTGTCGTGTTTATGGCGGGAGAGCGCCTTGATGCAATCGTACGGTTGGACGACCTTATCGCTACTGTCAGCCACAACTCGATTTGTTATGTCGTCCAGGTACGTGCACAACGTGTTACTACGTGTTGAATAACACCACCGACGTCTTTCACAGGCATATATGTATCTTCTCCTCGGAAACTCGCGCATGGAGAGCAGTGACTATGAGGGTGTGATAAAGTCATTCGAGCTTGCACGAGCCCAGCTACGTCCCTTCCCGAGTCAATCCCTCGTCATGGTTGCGCCGGTAAATTTCCTGATGAGCGTATTATGAATAGCGCTTACTCTTCCCGACAGGCATTAGGATGGAAATTCGATCATCTAGACAGCATCACTCCAAAGCCCTCTACTTAGCGGGTCGCAGAATGGATGCAGGCGAATCCTTTCTCGAGTTGGTCAATACTTATGAAGAGAAGGTGTATACAAATGGAATAGTCATTGAGTGGATCTCGGGTGAGCTTGCATTTTACCTATTCGCAGCCGCTCATCAGCCCTTCGTGTCAGATTTCACCCAACATAATCTTTCTACTCCCGAAAGTGACGACCATAACCTCTTGACCCCTCTCACTGATCCTACACCCATTTTGAGGGAATGGGCAAAAGCGACATTGGCGAGTCGCTCCTGGAGGGATGCCCTAGTTACTGCTGCCAATGTGGGTATTTTCCATTACCGTCTTTCACTTGTAGCCTAATTCTCCCAGAGTTCATCGCTCCAAGATAGGTTATTTATCACACCATATGTGAACGACCGGAAGCCACTGCCCGTATCACGGATGCGACAGCATGTTTTCAAGAATGATGAGTGAATTGGGAGAAGAGGTATACATGAGCGGATTCACGACAGAGCGGTTCTGCGGTGAGTTCGTTTTCTACCCTTTTTCCAGCCAGTATCCAACCCTTTCTCCCAGATTTTATGCAACGGCGTCTCTCGGCTCCCGATCGCAACAATGGTGCAGTCTCAGCTACGCACCGCGCACCACTTTTGAGGGAGTGGGCCCAAGCAAGACTGACAAATGGCACATGGAAAGATGCTCTGTGTCCTGCTGTCAGCGTGAGTATCTCCTTGGATTATTGTACTCGGGGAAGTGCCGCCTGGCGTCGGCAGAAACCTTGCTCGACCCATGTGAAAAGGGAAACAACAATGGAACTGTAGATTCAATGATTAACCAGCAACATCACAGTCAGCTATAGACTTGGTCTGGGACAGTACTATGCTGCTAGAAATGATCTATGTGTGGTCAAAGAAAGAGAATGAGTAAGGTATAAAAGGAATGTTGAAGCTTGGAAAAGTATTGAGTGCTAAAAAAGTAATTTGGGGGTGTCACAAATGGATGCGATAATCAGTGATGTATATATAAAAGGTCAAAGGCATTACAGAAGGTCAAAGAACTTAGAACGTGGCAAATAGTATCAATGTATGCCAACAAGAACTAGAGAAATTCAACTAGGAAAAGACATGGGCATATGGATATCAACCAACATGAGTTGACCCAAGGATTCGTCGTCATTGCGAACAGATTGGGTGGGTGGAACAGGCAAGGTGGCGAGTGAGGGTGTCCAATGGCAAGGGGTCAGTGATGATGATAATGACAACAATGTGATGGCCATGTTCCCATGTACTTCACATCGTTGTTGTTGTCATCACGTCGCGAACGGATGAGGTAGGGCATTGGGTGAACAAGAGGGATGGCAAATGGCAAATTGTCGACAAGGAGCGGCAGTGGGCGATGGGTTGATGATGATGATGGCGATGACGACAATGATGACTGTGGCCATGCTGCCATGCCCTTCACGTTGTTGTTGTTGTTGTGTTGTGACCGGATGAGGTAGGGTGTGGGGCACACAAGAGGGATGGTGAACAGTGAGCCGTCAATGAGAGGAGTGGTGATGGACAAGGGATTGATGATGATGATGATGTGGTGGCCATACTGCCATGCCCTTCACGTTGTCATCATTGTCATTGTTATCAAGTTCTAGGAGTAGAACAGGTCTACTACACATGAGTATTAGGATAAGTAAAAGAAGTAGTAACTCACCTCAGTCAATGCCAAAGAGGGCAGAAACGACTGAGGTGTCAATAGGTGAAGTACAGACATATATAATGCTATGTGGTGAAGGCACACTCATACCTCAATGGGAATGAATGGAATAGGGTGGAATGAATAGTGTAGTAATGTCTATAAGGGGACTGCTGAGTTTGGAACTGTGGGTTCTGACACTTCCTGTAGTTCCAGTCAGTTCTGGTCGGAACCAGATGGTTCTGGGCAGTTCCGGTGGTTCCGGTGATTCCGAAATTGTAGGGTTTGACTGGTCATACCAGTCCTGGATCTGGAAGTGGTATTTTGTCAGTTGTGTCGTGACTGGATGAGGTAGGGTGTGGGGTGAATGAGGGGGATGGTGAATGGCAAGTCATCGATGAGAGGAGTGGTGATGGGCAAGGGATTGACAATGACATGGTGACCATGCTGCCATGTCCTCCATGTTGTTGTCATCATCGTTGTTGTTGTATCACGACTGGATGAGGTAGGGTGTGGGGTGAACAAGAAGGATGGCGAATGGTGAGTCATCGAGAGAAGCAGCGATGGGCGAGGGGTTGACAATAATGACGTGGTGGACATCATGACTTTCACGATTCTATGATAAGGCCTTATAATGCCTTAGTAACGGATCAAATTTGTAAAATAAGAATAGTATAAGAGAAATGTTGTAAGGATTTCTAAATGCCTTATAATGGTAGGTCTTCTGGAAAATGAGTATCAGACAGTCAGTGATGACAAAGATCACACAGCCCAATGGGTGTGTCCAAGCTTTATCAGTTTATGTACTCATTATAATGATAGGTCTTTTGGAAAATGAGTATCAGGCAGTCAGTGATGGCAAAGATCATGCAGCCCAATGGGAGCACCCAAGCTTTATTAGTTTGTGTACCCCTTATAAGGGTAGGTCCTCTGGAAAATGAGTGTCAGACAGTCAGCGATGACAAAGATCACACAGCCCAATGTGAGTGCCCAAGCTTAATCAGTTTATGTACCCCTTATAGGGATAGGTCCTCTGGAAAATGAGTGTCAGTTGGTCAGTGATCACCAAGTTCAGATGGCTTGGCAAAAGGGCTCAAGGTTATCAGTTTATGTACCCCTTGTAATAGTAGGTCCTCTGGAAAATAAGTATCTAACAGCTATTAAATACACATATCACATGAATTGGTGAGGGTGGCCAAGGTTTATTGCTTTGGTGGGCCAGAGATATCCCTTATAATAATAGGTCCTGTGGAGAATGAGCATTGGGCAGTAAGCCAAGGCCCAGGTTGGCAAGAATTGCAAAGATTTCTGTAATACAGTCAGCTTGAGGTTAATGTCAAATAAGGGTCAGAAAGGGAGATGTGCATAACATGTGCATTGTAGAAACAGAGTACCCTGACTTAACTATTGGTATATTCATGGATACTGACCAACATTGTTGCGTGATGATGAGCAATTCCGAACTGCATGATTATGAAGGAGAAAGTCTTATCAGACAGGGAGTAGTGGCAACCAAATGAAAATTTACACATCCCCTTCTTCAGCGCTCATCATATGATAATACCCAATGGATGCAATTCATAATTTGATCACAAACAGTACACTGATTGAACTACATGACAGTCAGGCTACCGGTAGTGATGCGGTGCAACTTCAGCGACCTTGCCACAGACCTATGAGTGGAATGGTCTTGCTCAATCTGAAAAGCAAATGTCGGTCCAAACACTCTCCTACACTTTCCAATTAGCACCCACTATCATGCAAAATGGCTGACAGACTTGCCTGTTCCACCATAATAAAAAATCACTGACTAACTTTTTGTCCTCCTCAGTCTTAGTTTCCTCAAACCATTCCACTATTGCCTCATAGAACTTGTGGATGTTGAATACACCATCAATAATCACCCACAAACTAACAGAAGACAGGGCAAACTGAACCTACAGGCAGTCCAATGATCAATTGGCATCAATGTCCACACCAAGTGATCGACCTACCTGGCAAGCCACATAGGCTATGGCACATGGCTCAACTGTCTTCATACCTACTCTTTTTGCCATGTGAGCCCATGTCCGTCTTCCACCTTGATGGCCTTTCATCAAAGAGGGTCTCTCAGGGTTCTTGTTATCCAAGGCCTCTGTGGCACTTGGAGAAACAAAAATGGCTTTGAAGGCCTGGAATAGAGAATCAGCAACAATGTAAGCTTTTGTGATGCAGGACTCACCTTCTCTAAGATTTCTCCCTTGAACAGGCCATTGTCAGGGTTATTAGGATCGAACTGGCCACCAGCATATAGAAACACTGGCCAAGATTGGGTGGTGACAAGATAGTTGGGATGGAACTCATGTATCTTCTGTTGTTGGCTGTATTATCATGGTAGTCAGTTCTGAAATGTGTCACAGCACAGAAATCACTTGCTTGGCATTGTTCCAGTCATAGTTGATTGGACACAAAAGGTGTCCAGTTGTGTCATTGTAGAAGCCTTGCCCAGTCTTATCTTCTGCACTGAGGGGTGGTTCAGGTCTTGGGGTGCCATGCATGAGCCAGTTGGCAACTAGTACTTTTAGCCTGCGGGTATCATCGGCGTGGCTACCATCAGCACCTTGTCTGAGCTGAATCTTCTTGAGTCTCATCATACAAAGCCAAAGGAAATGGATTTCTCACCTGTTGTATAGCATCAGGCAGGTCAGTCAGTGGGATGTCACAAAGAGAGGGAATCCACTGTAGTAGTTCCAGGTAGGACCCATACAAATGGTTCTCCCTGAGATGCACTGTCAATGACACTGATAAGCAATTGATTATATCACGAACTGGTGTGTGTGGTTGGCTGTGACACCCGCATTAGCATCATGGGCTTGTCAGTCAGCCTCTGCTAACATGTCATCAACCATGTTGTGGAGAGACATGAGGTGTTTGATGACACGACCTTTATTGCAAAAAATTTCTCTACCAAAGGAAATGTCAATCAATGGGTACACAGAATGATTGAATATACTCTATGATTTGCTCTGCTGGTTCCCAGATTTCAGGATATGGTTGTGAGCTGAGATTAGATGCTGCATCTGTTGCATTAAGATAGTGGGGTCGACACTCTGGGAGGAATCATTTGCACTGGATGCTGTTGGGTTGGGGCTCTGGGAGGAGACAGTTGCACTGGTCATTGTTCAGGCAGAGAAAATCAAAGTGAGGTAAATGCGTACATGACCATCTGACTCCATGGTACTTATAACTTGAGGTGTAGAAAGTGGTATTATGTAAGGATACTAACCTCAGTCATCAAAAGCGGTTGCATTTTAGGCTACAGGACATTGGGTCAGTGATGTGGCCAGTGAAGTGATTGAGTAAGTATGTAGAATCAAACCTTTCTGTCTGCCCACCCTACAGCAATGACGAGATGTGGGATAATATAACCTATCTGCCAGGTAATCCCATGTCATGACTTGGCCATGGCCACACCAAAGCCTTCATTTGTTGTCTGGAAACAGAGGTGGCTGTCCTATTGCTCCTGATTAGTATTAATCTACCAGAAAATACTATGCCATGGCTTGGCTGTGGCCACACCCAAGTTGACCACAAAAGGAAGTGGCTTTCTTAGCGTTGCCTAAGGGGCATTACGCTAAGATCTGAAAGATACCTGGATGGAGGTTGAGACCATTGTCCGTGCTGTAGTCTATCTGTATGGTTAGTAAGGTTGCAGGGGTGGCGAGTGTTGTGGCAAGCTGATGTCTGCAATCCTTGCACTGTATATCTTAGCACGATACTAGTACTTCATTGAAGACAGAATAAAGCGCCCCCTTGCATTCCGGAGGTCCACTTCATCCCCCCACTGTCCACTTCATCCCCTGCCATCCACTGCCAGTCATTATTACCCATGGTTGTCATTTCCAATTTTTGCAGGATGAATCTGCCCAAGGAGCTGGAGCAAGTAATTTTTCTACTAGCAAGCAGAAAACGCATGACCTGGCCAACTATGTGTGGGTGGCCCGTCACATGAATCAATGGTGAGAACTCCAGACTGCTATCTTACGTGGGGCTGAAATTCTTCTTACAAAGGATTGAGTCTATCCTTTACAGAAAAATTAGTGTCTTGTCCAAAGCCCGTGCACAGAGCCTCTTATACTCACTCACCACGAGGCTGAAGACTGTCCTCTACCTTCACATTGGCATGTCCATCTCCCCTGGCACTGTTGCAATGCTCCTCCGCCGCTGCCCTTGTCTGATCAACCTCATCCTCCATGAGGAAGGCAACAGCCTCTGTTGATTCAACGTCATCCTCAATGCACTCAATAACCTCACGTACTTGAGGTACCTCTCGCTTGATCCTGCCCTTTTTATTCAAATGTGCTTCATGTATCTCCCAGACACATCTGCATTCCATCATGTTATGCATCTGGATTTGACCACTCACTGGGCATTGGACACAATCACTAGTGGGTTCCAGTATTTAAACTGCTTGACACACTTGTCAATGACCAGGAAAATGAGTCGCATGGCCACTCACACTTTGCTGGCACTGCTTCAGCCTCAAAGTTTCAAGTTGATTTTACTGTGGTTGGACAAGATTGATGGCCAACCTATGGTAATCAGGAATCTGCTCAAATGTAGGTTAGACGACTCATGAATAGTTCTACTCTGCTGAGCAAGCAATTGGTCGATGGAACTGAGTGGCAATTTCTGGCTGCATGCAGAGCACATAATTGCCTGGTGCAAGGACAACAACAGTAAGTATCGTCAATTATGCATCCAGCATGACACTAACCTTCATTGTAGTTACTACTGTGGAGTGCTCTATGATGTTAGAGGACATCACTTCCATCTATAAGCAGGACCTTGGTTATCAATCCTCACCATGGGAGTGTGATTAGTATACACTTACATGGAGATGGGTACAGCTGATAGCCAGCAGGGATGTGTGTGAAGTGGATGCATATTGAGTGGAATATATCATAGCAAAATCATAAGCCATAAAGAGAGGAAGGGGTGGCACTGGAAGAAATCTTGAGGAAGGTCAGTGAGAGAAAGCTAAAACTGCTTCAAAGGGTCTTCAACCCCACTGCCGCATGATATGAGGTGGCAACGGGGCGACCCTATGGACACAAAGTCCAAAAGTGTTCTCTGGGCAACACAAAGTCAACCACAGAGAAGGTCAAGGGGCACAAAGCCACCTTAGGGATGGGGGGGACGAACTTGAAGAGCATGTCTGGTGTCTGTGTGATTGTGTGTGGCAGCGATCCTGAGGACAGAGGGAGCATGGCTGGATCACTTGTCCAGCATCTGCATGAGGGCTTTCATGAGGGTGTTTGTTGGGCTAAGGAGATTGAGGATGAGATAGTAGTAATTGTGGGAAATTATTTGGACTTTAAACCCAGTACCTCACTCCGACAACACATGTGGCTCAACTTTGCAGTTGCTATAATGCATACTATGCCCCTTAGCAACTCAAGCCATCTATCTTCCAACCCTTCTCTGACCTTGTTAGTTGACTCTGCAACTTTGTCTTTTGTATCCAGTCCAAAAGACAGTAGTCTAGTCATCAGGCCTCCGCTCAACAATGGCTGTATCAGACAGCCAAGTATCAGAAGGATGTCCACTCCGGACACTGCCACTCATTCACCTCATTCCTCACTCAGTCCTCCCTCTTCCCCCCTGTACAAATGCCCCAACAAACAGGATCCCAGTCTTGAGACTCGTTTCTCAAATGCCCAGAAGCTCTGATATCACCCTTATACTTCCAGGAGTGGAAACGTCCTCCCTGGGCTGCTTTATGCAGTGCGATCATTTGGAATAATGTCCCACACCAATTTAACAGTTGATGGGGTACAAGAGGTATGTTGTATTAACCCTTTGATCAGCTGTCTGTCTCATATGCAAAACAGAGCAAAGATGTGTTTGTCAATACACTTTCCGCCATGCCTGACAGGATCTTACTGTCTGCACTTGACCTCAAACAAGCTGATTATGACCGCCTTGCACTACAGCTTGCCCTCACTACAGCAGAAATCAAATTTACAGAATGGCAACAGGCCTTTCTGTCCACCATGTGTGACCAGAATGATGGCGATCTTGCTGTTGGTGGGGCATGCCTCAATATCCTCAATCAAATACTCAGTATGCATGGCCTAGTGGAACTTGACAGCAGTGAGGAGTACCATAAGAACACCCACGTGGAAGAGCTTGTTGCATTGACCCTTGCAAAGTCGCATGTGGGTCAGTTGCAGGATCTGATTGGTCCATGGGGCTCACATTGGTTGGGTGAGGACAGCAGAGTTGATAGGGTCTCCTCTGAGGAAGATAGTGTTGGAGAACAGCCTGTAGATATACTTTTCATTACCTTTGCTACAGTACATACACTACATTTCCTTTTATGGACATGCGAATAGGTCGTGCGCCACTCGTTCCTCTTTCCTCCAGTCTTGTATCATGTCAACTGGAGGTAAGCTACTCTACTAGTTGCTAGCCACATTCTCTTATACTCACCTGTACATAGTATAACATTCTGTCATAGGTGAATAACAGTCTCGTATCATGTCGACTGGAGTATAACATTCTGTCATAGACAATGTGCTCCAACAGGTTATGAGCCCCGCCTAGCGCAGAAAACACTCAACGAAGACTCCAACGAGATCTAGTAGGGCTGGGGCACACCCGAATGACTCGCCGTAACGACAAATGACCCCAACGATGAGACCAAGTAGGCCACAAACGCCCGAACAGCTTGCTCGCAACAGCCTTACCTGGCCACGTCAACGCCTTACCAAGGCTCATGCGGACAACTGACCAGACCCAGTAGTCACCCGGGAACACCACCGGGACACTCATCCATCCAACAGTCCCATCTGCCAACCAACATGAAGGCATGTGTGGCACAGCCGGCACCACAACTGCTGACCACCACCTTCAACGACTACGTGCCGACCAACCAACGTCGCGCGAACCCTCTCACCCAGAACCAGGGATGAGAACGCCTCACGCCAACCATCACATGCCCAGGGACCAGATACATGGCAGGCAACACAACATGGGTAGCGCCCGTTCACCACCGCTAACCTGCATGCCCATCACACGCCAACCATACCACGTAGACGCGAGACATCCAGTCACCAACCGCTACGCACCTGGGGGCCAGATACATGGCAGGCAACACATCACGGGTGGCGCCCGTCCATCACCACTAGCCTTCATGCTAATCACCACCAACCATGTCGCGTGGACGCGAGACATCCAGTCACTGACCGTCACGCACCTGAGGCCAGATACACGGCAGACGGCACATCACGGGCGGCACCTGTTCACCACTGCCAACCACTGGCATTCACAATCACAACGAGGTCTAGTAGGGGCTACCTGCACCCGAACAACCCATTCGCATGCCACAACCACGCGCCGACATCAACGTCATGTGACGCCAACCCAGGCAACAATATGGGCATCGCCGAGCAATCGGACACCATGCGCCAACCTGGGCGCAAATACAGGCATTGCCGGGCAACCGGACACCACACACCAACCTGGGCGTCAATACAGGCACCGCCAGGCAACCAGACGTCATACGCCTTCCTGGGCATCAATACAGGACATGCACAGACCACCCACATTGCGCGACGACAACCCGGCCGTTAATACAGGATACACCAACCACCACTATTCGTACTTGGTACCTCCCACCTGTGACAGACCGCATCTGCACTCGCACACACAACCGGACCCACCCATGACAGACTGCAACTCGCACTCGCACACACACTTGGGACCACCTGTGACAGACCGCATCCACGCTCGCACGCACATCCAGGGGCCACCACACCGAAAGCACTGGCACCCACATCCTCACACAGACGACCCATGTTGCACCATGCACCGACCACCAACGTCATGCGCATCGCCATCCTGGGCCTTGTATGGGATACGCATGAACTACCAACACCGTGCAGGGGCCACCTGAGGCACACAATGCAGGATACACACATGCCATCCCAAGCATCATAAATATGGACGCCAGTCACGCCAGTCGCGCCACTAATACCACCTCCCGACACTGCTCGAATTGAGGGGGTGACCAGTGCTGACAACAATATCAACCCGACTGGTATACTACCTGGTTCCACAGCCACACGACGATGACCCAACACCCTCATCTACCATGGAAAACCCACTCTGAACGAAGCTCGGATTGAGGGGGTAACTACGGGTACATCCAATCCGACCATCTACCATCATTCCCAATACCTACCATCACGAAGACCAATCAACTCAACTCTGCTGTCTATCGTACCTGCTCACACCTTGCAGTTCAACCTGCTACGCTACCCCCCTGCACTACCAGTCAATTCATCTAGTGCATCACAGATGCCAGCGCAACACCCTACCGTGACATCACATCACCCAGCCACCCTGCGTCAGTACCCACCAATATCAGCAACGTCAACATGGACCATATCTCATGGCACTGCACTCCTTCTCAACTCAACACAAAGTTGACAAAACCAACTGTGCTACTGCACACCACCATGGCTACAAGTCCGACCACTTGGACCTCCGCATCTTCGGATCGCGCTGCCACGTCTGAATCCCACCCAAGCAATGCATAAGGCCTGATGCCCACTCTGTCATCAGCGCCCAGTGCGATTTCAAACGAGGCACTAGGACTTACAAGCCACAAAATAAGCGGTGACGACACTATCACTACCACTCCGAGTGAGGGGGTGACCAGACAAAACCACTCGTACCGTAGCTACAAACGCTATGCACATCCCAATGAGCAATACGACCACCATTGTATCTGATGTGTTCACCACTGGTTCCGTAACTCGAATCGCCGTCGACACGTCCTATCACGTCCTACTCACCCTCTGGACATCCTGGCCCTCTAACTTGACACGGCACATCTGTTTCGATGTCGCCGCCATTCCCCTCATGTCCATGGCATAACCCAACATGTCTGGCGCTGTCGACATTGTTTCCGCTGGATCCGACACTCTTAGCATGTCCCATCGCCTCCGCTCACCATCTAGGCGCCCTGGTGACCTATCTCAATGTAGCGCATTCGTTCTGTCGATGTGCTCATCCTGCTCATCTCTGGGACGTCCTCAGTTCCACCTGGTGACCTGGACGCCAACTCGGATGTTCTCACTGGATCCGTCCTCGCGTCGTCATGCCATCGTCCCCGCACCACGCTGTCGCCTCTGGAGTTCTCCCCTCAGGAACACACTCAGACCACTCGGACACCGACGTTCTCACTGGACACACAGATGCCAGTTGGTGAGGTGGACACCCAACTTGGACTCAGACCCCAACGTCCTCATTCAACACCCGATATCAACGACCACCATTCAGTGCCCCACTCAATCCCGGGACTCTTGGCATGCCATCCAACTCAGCGCTGACCCATTTCAACGTCGCGCCACCATGGTTGTCATTGGGAGCTGCCGAACAGCAAATATGTCGCACTGCTGCCCAGTGCCAAGCAACCCCTTCCGCTACGACATATCACGCGTGGTACCAGAACGTACAGCAGCAACAACTCCGAGCCACCTACCACCGTCCTTCACTCCGACAGCACTGCCGTAGTTGCTATCGCTCGAGAAGCTCACCTTCTCAATCGAAGTCGCTGCATCAAATCTTGGCACCACTTCGTGCGCAAGCAAGTTGAGGCAGGACCCTCCGACACCAGACACCCTGATGAGCGAAATGCTCACAGATGGACTCACGAAGCCATTCACTTGTGTTCCGCACGAACCCACGTTCACGAGACCATCACTATCTCCGGTCTGAGGGGGTGTGTTGGAGAACAGCCCGTAGATATACTTTTCATTACCTTTGCTATGGTACATACACTACATTTCCTTTTATGGACATTGTGCGAATAGGTCATGCGCCACTCGTTCCTCTTTCCTCCAGTCTCGTATCATGTTGACTGGAGGTAAGCTACTCTACTAGTTGCTAGCCACATTCTCTTATACTCACCTGTACATAGTATAACATTCTGTCATAGGTGAATAACAGTCTCGTATCACGTCGACTGGAGTATAACATTCTGTCATAGACGATGTGCTCCAACAGATAGTGAAGACAAAGATTGTGATGATGAAGATAACTCGGATGGGTCGTCTCAACACCCTGGCTGATAAGCTCATTGGATATTTATTGTGTGTGTAACCCCTAACCCTTTGTATGCCCATTGTATCCACATATACACCCCCTGTGCCTGTTCACATGTGCCTTCAGTTCTCCTCCACCTCCTTGTCCTCTCAACATCAAGCCTCTTCATTGTACCATGCCAGCCTCTACTGACTACCCACCATTGATGTTTCACAAAAATGACACCCAGTTGAGTGGTGATCAACAGCCTGTAAATGAGTTATATTCCATACATCAGACTTGCTGACACTTGCCACAGACCTACCCACTCAGTGAGCAATACTTCCATCCCAGTGACTCTGAGTCCAACCCATTAGGGTCACAATACTACCCCCCCCACCACCACCATTCTTTTGAACATTATCAAGAGATGCACATTTTTCCAATGTACACTCCCTAGCAGGCCATCAGTCCCATCACCAGCGTCCAGCTCTTTCAAGATTATTCACCCCAGCATGGTGTCCAGGCCATCAGTCCCCCCACTGACGTCCAGCCTTTTCAAGGTTATCAGGGCGCACATAGTTTTCCAACACAAACACCTCAGCACAGCTTCCAGCCTGATCCTCAGAATTTCCTGCCGCATATACCCCAACAAGCTACAAATAATGTAAGTATTTGTTACCCAGGGTGAATGTGATCTTCTGATTGGCTGTACCCAGCACCTGCCAACCTTACTGCACACATCAAATGAGGCAGAGGCAGTGTCTGATCCCCAGATTTTTCCACTACCACACACATCCAACAAGGCAGAGGAGGTTCCTCCACAGCATTCCCAATCATGTCACACCAACACCCGTCGCTCAACCCATTGCACGACCACCCAAGCCACCATTGCCTTAACTGACAATGAGAAGAAAAGAGCAGTCAGATATGCCTGTGACAAGTTAGTGAGGGTGATCGTCCAAAGTGGGGAAATCTTCCACAACAGCAACACCTGTGATTGGAAGATCAAGCATGCCATCAAACAAGGGCTTCATAGCGTGGTGGGAGGCACAGTTGTCCAGCAACCTAAGTCAATGCAAAAAGACGTTGTATGACACATTAATGAACTCCTGCATCCTTGGAAGGACAAGTCACTCTTATATGCTCTCACAGTCCTTCGAGGGCAGGATGGCCAGCAGATGCCACCTACTGTTGCTGAAAAGGCCAAAACTCCACTGAACACATTATCATTCCTCCAAGCATCCCCAGAGGAGGATTATTTTACTGCAGGAACATTCCATCAACTCATTTTAAACCAGGTCTTCAAATCCAAGCCGGAATTGTGGGTGCATATTGATGTGGGTGTGCCACACAGGGCAATCAATAACTTATTCACACTTGGGGCAGCCGCCATCGCTGTGAACATCCACAATTATCAACTTGGGAAGCTAAATGTCCAAGAAGTCAGTGTTGACAATTGGGTATTGGATTACAGGGAAGCATGCCAGTTGCTAACAGTGATATGACATGATGGTGCTCAGAGGGCTGCATTGGATGATCTTCAATGGTGGATTATGGACCAGGCCATGACCATCGTGACTGTAAACCAATCTTAGCCTTAGTGTCATATCCCATACGATCGACCAAGTCAACTCCGGCAGTACAGTCCACTTCCGACCCCCTTAGAAACCAACTCCGGCTTGTTCTCACCCAGGACTTACTTCCCGACCTCCAGACATGTATTAGGATTTCCTCTCGTCATCCTCCATTTTAGTTACCCCCTTTTGTACTAAGGTTTAGTAGCATTCTCGCCACTGATCCTATGAACCTGTGCCACAGTTCCGCATTCTGGACAGCCAGTGTGCAGCCTTAGCATTCTACATCCATTCCTATCATTCAGCTCCATTCTCCACTACCAATCCTGTACACCTCTGTAGTATAAGTACTGTACCCCTGAGCCATGTATTTCCCTCAGTTCGAATATCAACTAAGATTCCACTCCTCTCTGATCCTCCGCTAGAGTCTCTGACTCTCCTCCAAATACTACTCAACTTCGTCACTGTGCAACGTTGAAGTCTTACCTCTGAGTTATCTCCACATTCTGAAATCTGGGACAAAGACTTGACAAGGGTGCAGCGCTCCTCTCCAAGTTGCTGAAGCCAAGTCCCATCTGACACTAATCTCCAGATGTTCTGGAGATAGTTCCAGAGTTGACCCGGTCTTGACACTTAGTGACAAGGTGTTTCAAATACAGTACAGTACCTGCATATATTGTAGCAAAAATTGTATGCCAAAGGGAAGAAGAGGTGGCACTGGAGGTTGAATGAGAGAGGAGACCAGTGAGAGAAAACTGAAACCGCTTCAAAGGGTCTTCAACCCCACTGTCGCATGATACAAGGTGGCAACGGGGTGACCCTATGGACACAAAGTCCAAAAGTGTTCTCTGGGCAACACAAAGTCAACCATAGAGAAGGTTGAGGGGCACAAAGCCACCTCAGGGATGGGGGGAACGAACTTGAAGAGTGTGTCTGGTGTCTGTGCGATTGTGTGTGGCAGCAATATCAGTGAGGACAGAGGCCTAAGTCACTCTGAGTATAATACTTAGTAGTTGAAAAAGAATTGATGGAGGGACAAACTTGATGAGACATGTCTGGCATCTGTGCGATGGTGCACAACGGTGATCTTGAGGATGGGGGGTGTACAGCCTGGGTCACTCGGAGTACAGAAGTTGGTAGTGGAAAGAGAATTGGTCCAGCATCTGTGGCGGTGATCTAGGCTGAGGACTCAAAGTATAATCTTAGTAATATTGATTGATGTTGTTTGCCTCATTATGCTTACTCATCCACTCAGTCACATCAAGCATGCCACTGCCACACTTGTCCCTCGTCTCACTCATCCCCTCACTAACAGTGACTTGCTCGTCCTCTGTCCTCAACCTCGGCCCAATGAACACCCTCACAGAAGCCCTCACACAAACACAGAACATGCCTCCTCAAGTTCACCCCCCTTCCCCATCCCCAAGACAGTGACTCACTCATCCTCCGTCCTCAACCTTGGCCTAACAAACACCCTTGTGGAAGCCCTCATGCAGATGCTGGAAACGCCTCTTCAAGTCCCCCCCCAATCCAAGAGGTGGCTTTGTGCCCCTTGACCTTCTCTGTGGTTGACTTTGTGTTGTCCAGAGAATGCTTTTGGACTTTGTGTCCATAGGGTTGCCCCATCACCACCTCATACCATGCAACAGTGGGGTTGAAGACCCTTTGAAGCAGTTTCAGTTTTCTCTTGCCGGCCTCCTCAAGATCTCTTCTCTTGTTCAACCTCCGGTGCCACCCCTTCTTCTCCCTCTATGGCATACAATCTTGCTATGGTATACACAGGTACAGTATCTTATCTGAAACACCTGCTCCTCGATATGATGGATGCCCTCAGCTCCATTTGTCCTCCCCCGCCCCCACCAACTATGACCACACATCCCTCAAACTTTCCTCCTCAAACCCAC
The DNA here is from genome assembly GCA_038090315.1 of Xanthoconium stramineum. Taxonomy (NCBI): domain Eukaryota; kingdom Fungi; phylum Basidiomycota; class Agaricomycetes; order Boletales; family Boletaceae; genus Xanthoconium; species Xanthoconium stramineum. The sequence goes on along the minus strand of JBBPMO010000176.1, from coordinate 10,480 downwards.
ACTCGTGATTGTAAGTCCTTTCACACTGTGTTTATATTTAAAAAAAACTCACTCATCACAAGCCACATTCAACAGTTTGGACACCAAATTGATTGCTTGCGAACGTGAAGGTTCCATTCTCTACACCTCTCCAAATGCAACTTTTATCCCCAAACCCCACCACAGCAAAGAGGAACTGTGCGCTTGATTGGATGGGCATTTCAGTACTGCAGACTGTTTCCAGTGGCTGCAGTTGTACTGCGATGAGTACTGATATGCAGTTTGTATCCATCAAAAGGAACACTACCCTTCCCCTGACCCACTTTCATGGGCATGGTACTGCCCCACGATCAAAGACTTCGTGCCCCTCCCCAATACAACCTTTCAGGTCAGGACACTGAAGCTGGAAAAAGTGACTGGCATCACTTCATTGGGCCGGATTGTGTCTGAGCACTATAAGGAATGGAAGGACACACATGGAGACAAGCAAGACGTTGCCAGTAGGATGCTTCAGTCCCTGAGACTCGACATCATGTTACTACTCAACCATCCACTGACATTTCATGACATCATGGTCTTCATGGCTCAGGCACAATGGTACTGCCTCAACGTCCTGGCCTTCCTTGACTACATCATCTATGTACAACCTTGCATTGCTTACCCCACTGGTCCCCCACTTCCCATTCGGTCCCACTGGATGGGATGTTTTATGCAAAGTACCAAAATTTGTGATGATCTCTTCCACACAGGGGTGCCAGTATGGCTGATTCAACCCTGCCACACAATTACCTCTCAGACTAACATTGAGAGGCATGTCAAGTTCATGTTTCCTGATGAAATTGTTTGCTCCACATATTCTGAAGGTGGAAAACCACATCATTTTGACTGTCTCTATCATAGACCAGGTGGATTCAGTTGTCATCTCCACATGCAATGCAGCTACACAGGTTCCAGAGGTCCCAGTCCTCAGAATAGCATCTCTCAACCCTCCATTCCACAAGTTTCCTCAAAAGTGGGTAAAATGCCCACTCAGGCCCAGGCCAAGAGAGCAGCACAAAAAAAAGAGTGCACTTGTCCACAGCCAGGTAAGTAATACCTACTTCTTTGATGAGATGTGATTTATATGCTCTAAAGACACACACGCCAGAAATCGTGATAAGTGGGAAGACTTTCTCATGCCCAAAATGCCACTATCATTCATCATCTGGAAAAATGCTATGAAGTGTGTGGACAAAGATAAATCCAGGGTGAGGGGCTTGGTGGATCCAGGGTATTGCATCCCAGAACCGGCCCTTCTCATCTCAGGACAGTCACCTGAGCGCTGCCAGTGCTTTATGACCAACTGGCTCACCATCTGTCCCCTATGGATTAGTCAGCTTGATCACGACCCCCCTGCTTGATTCCCTTCTCCCCAGCAGTGGAGGGAAATTCTTCACAGCATGCCAACCAGGGATGAGCTCAAAGTGGTGCTGACAAGCAGCATGGGCCATGGTTCTGCAAAGGGTCATAAGTTTGCCATGCTGGAAATCTTTGGTGAGGAGGCCTCAGCCATGATGCAAGGCTCCTCTTTTGCCCTGAAACAAGAAGTGGAATGGCACAGGAGGTATATTACAATCATGTCGCTCACCAATCTGCCTCCTCATTCATCCAGGCCATCTTGTGGAAGGTCTACAAGATTGGCTGGCACTACAAGTTGTGTGCCCTTGATCAGGCACTCAATCCTCACCTCTGGGCAGAACATCATGTGGAGTGTCTCAGCTTCATACACACCCTTTTCCCTGGCAGCTCAGGTCTTGTACTGTGGTTGGAGGCATTGCCAACCAGGGCTGGCAATCTTGGCTTGACAGACTCCTTTCCTGACAATAAACGTGTTCTCTGCACCTTCTGTCTGTTCCTCTTCACCTGGCCGAATCTGCATCCCTCTATTGCTTCCTTTCCTTTGACTGAACTCACGCACGCTCAGGCCTATGAACTCACATCACATGCCTGCCATTTTTATGTCCAGACCTTCTTCGATCATTTTGGCCATCCATCTCTCCTTTCCCATCAATTTCCACTGGAGTATCACAATTTGTATGATGCTGTAGGCGCAATGTAATGAGAACCCTTCCTTGCCATTGTTTATGTATATATCTATCTCCACTTCCGCTTTCATTGTGTGACATGTCCTCTGAATTATTGCCTTATTTCATTCACTCTCTGGATACATAAAACATCATTCCCCTTGTTCATTCCTGAGATTACAAGCCCCCCCTCAAATCACATCTGTCAACCCTTCTATCATACCCATTGTAGACCTGTGGTGAGTGCTAGTCCATTTGATTCCAACATGCTCTAAACGTTTTGATTCATATCAGAACATTGGACTGGGACCCCATATGCCATGCTCTCTCCACATTGTTTTTGATGTCAAAACATTGAGTCTCTGACACCATGCTGAAACATTCATACACCCTCCCAGGCGAGACCTTCCCTGTTGTCTCTCAACTTTCGAGCTAGGATTCTCTTCATTGTGACTTGAGTGTGTCATTCCCTACTGATGGCCTCTAACTTCAGGTGCCATTCTGATTGTCCTCACACCTTCACATCCCAGAGGGGGCTGACACAGCATTGGTCCACATGTGAACCCTACGTTCGAGCACAAGCTGAGTGTCTTGCATGAGCAAACACCACATTTCTCATCATGGGGGAGCCTCCAAACAAATGGATTAGATTGGGTGCCGCTGAGGTTTGTGTCATGAATTCTCTGGAGGCATGCATCTCACTTAGTTTGTAGGATGTTACCCAAATCATCCCTGAGGGGTGCTTGAATGTGGGGACTGCTGCATTGCTCAGTAAGGTGAGGCTTTAATCATTGGGATTTTACAGTTCAAACTCATACTTCTTTCAGGGAACTTTGAGTAATCTGCCACATGCCAACATTCAAGAAGCTCCCATCCTGCCACAGCCTACACATGACATACCCACCAAACCTTCCTTGCAACTGACACACCATACCCCAGAGATCACGAACCCTGAACAACCCCTTCCTCCCCATAATCAGCGACTACCCACAAGGTTTTGAGACTTGCTGCCCGAGCCTTCATTGCCTGTGGTTGCCCCCAGCCAGCCTCCTCATCCATCATCCCACACATGTTTTTTCACATGTGGGATTCCTTTACAATGCAGTTTAACAAGTTTGGCATTGCATGTGCTTACCACCATTGCCCATTGCATGATCCTGACTCATTCCTCTCCACGGATGAGTTGTCTCAGCTGATCCAGCCCATCACCTCTAACTCCACAGAGGGCCAGTCTGAGCGCAGTGACTACTCCCCACCTTGGCCCTGGTCCAATATGTCGACTTGGCATCTCATGTCATAGAAAACCACCAGGAGCAATCTCAAATCTAATTCAGAGGTTACGTGACTAGTCCATGAAGTCCTCCAAGCCCCCAACTTCAACATCACAGACTTGTCAAGGTTTGACGCCTCCAGGGAGGCTGCACAGTTTGACACTGCTGAGAAGTCAATCCCACCTGAAGATGTATTCGGAATTGATAGGTGGAAACATACCACCATTGAGATATCAGTACCTACCAGGGAAAAGAAGAAGGAAGGTAATGGGGTAACATTCTCTGTGGACAGTCTCCACTACAGGCCAATTCTTGATGTCATGCAAGCGGTGTTTGCAAAGGTGTTGTCCAAGAGCTTCCATTTCATACCTTTTAAAAGGTTCTGGAAATCTCCTGTCACTGGTCACAAGCAGTGTGTTTACGATGAACTGTACACCTCAGACGCATGGAACCAAGCCCATGACAAGACAATGAAACAGAGAAGAGAGGATAGCTGCAAGTTGGAAAGGGTAATTGCTGGCCTGATGTTCTGGTCTGACTCGACTTGACTCGCACAGTTTAAACATGTGTCTGCATGGCCCATTTATCTTTTCTTTGGCAACCTCTCTAAATATGCTCAATCCAACCCAGAATCTGGGTGTTGTTATCCAATAGCATTTATTCCCCCTGTAAGTTGAAGCGCTTTTTTCTAGCCTGATCAGAAGGTTTCATCTAATCATTTAGCTTCCACAGTCCATTAAGAACCTTTTATCCTCAATAACTGGCAAGAAAAACAACCATGACCTCCTCACCCACTGCAAACAAGAACTTGTTCATGCGATCTGGAGGATATTGCTTGACAATGAATTCATTGAGGCATACAAGAATGGAATTGTTGTGAAATGCTTTGACAGGATCACCAGGAGAGTATACCCCAGAATTTTCACTTATTTGGCTGACTATCCAGAAAAGTGAGTGCTTTGTGCGTGCTTGACGATGGGATACTGATTGCTTCAAAGGGTCATCCTTGCCACCATTCAGGACAAAGGCAACTGCCCCTGTCCCCGTTGCCTGATACCCAGCTCAATGTTCTATCGCACTGGATTTCTCAGAGACCTTACTGCCAGATTGTCTCAAGCCAGAACCTACTTACAGGACAAGATTAAACTTGCGGAACATGCAATCTATGTGGTTGGCCAGCCCTTGAAGGGTACAACAGCAGAAACCATCCTCAAAGAACAGTCTCTTGTTCCAATGCTGGTAAGAATCCTCTTTGTCTCTGGCTGCTACCTCACAGCACCTCTCAGAACTCTTTTTGCAAGCGACTATCACCTTTGGGATTCAAATTGTACCCAATGCTGGTTGTAGATCTGATGCACAAGTCTGAGTATGGTATTCTCAAGTCAGTTGTAAAACATCTGCTCTGAATAATATATACTGTTGACCCTCATAAGATTAACATACTTAACCACAGGTGAGTTCGACAACCCTTAGGCAATCCGGTCACTGACAAGCGCTCCAGTAGGTTCACCCAAATTTCTTCATTTGGTCTGGATGTGATATGCTGTTTCCCTCCAGACATGGCCAACCTGAGCCAGCAACCAGCATGGTTTTTTGAGCAGGTACTCCAGGCACATCCTTTGGGTGATTCATCTTTGATAGGCAGTACTCAACATGCTCCACAGCAGTGTTCCATCCCCATGTTTGAAGGTCTCTTCCCCCCTGCACATGACTCAAGTATCCAACACCTCTTATTCCAACTCTCAGAATGGCATGTGTTGGCCAAGCTCCAAATGCACACAGATGATTCACTCACACTCCTCCAGCAGTCCCTACGGTCCCTTGGTGATCAGCTATGCCATTTTCAATGAGACATGTGTGCCATGGTCCAGACTCATGAATTACCCATGGAAGCTGCACAGCGGCAGAGAAGGGAAATGGCCAAGCTCAATGCTGGCTGAAGAAAGAAAGAGGCATGTTCAGCCTTACTTCCCAAAAAATTCAATCTTGGCACCTACAAATTCCATGCCCTTGGAGACTATGTCACAATGATCAAGATGTTTGGGATGACCAACTCATTCACTACCCAGGTTGTAAGTAAATCACTGGTTTATTTGTTTCTCTGGCAACATCGCTCTGATTGGGAGGTTGGGGCAGGGCAAGCTGGTGCACTGCCAAATTAAGATGTACAGACTGTCAAATAAGAAGGGTGTCAATGACCAATTCGCGAAGCAAGAGCATCATCGTACTCTCCTGAGGTGACAACATGAGCAGGATCAAATGCCTGATGACCTTGATTCTTCACTGCCATTGCATCACTCAATGGCAAGCCAAGCTTGGAAGGACAATGTACATGGTTCCTCACGGATCATGTTGTCAATCCAGCCATCAAGGGAAGTGACTCAGCTGATGTGTATGTACTGTACATGCTCACACACCTCCTAGCCTGATTTCATCTTGTGCCTAAGGATCATCTGCTGTCAAGACTACATCACCTGGACTTCAATAGTGACAAGCACATGTTTACCCCCGACCAGTGAAATGACCTGCATTTCCTGAACCCTGACCAAATTGTGGAATTGAGAATGCTTCGCATCAACTACACAAGTTATGATATTTGCAGGGCCCACAATTGTTTACAGACAGACCGCCAATCTTTCCTTATGACACTATTGAGGGAAGATGATCCCAAGGGACATCCTTTTTGGTACTGTCAGTTGCTCAAAGCATTCTGTGTCGATGTCTGTTTCTGTCTGGGTGGTGTTAATGGCTTGAAGGAGACAATGGAGGTCTTGTGGGTCCATTGGCTGGGGATTGATCTGGACTTCAAGTGGGGCTTCAAGCAGTGCACACTTCCAAAGATTGGATTTGTGCCTGAGGATGGAGATAGCCCTGCTTTCAGGTTTTTAGATCCCTCACTAGTGATCCATGGGTGTCATCTTATTCCTGATTTCATAGATGGTTGAACCAATCAACTGTTGTGAGGCGACACATTAGTAGCCAGACAACCTGATGAAACTGATGACTGGGCAAGATACTATGTAAACATGTAGGTTTACTCTCACTCATTCTATTAACTCTATGCTAACAGAATCAGTTTTGCTGACCAAGACATATTTGCATGCTACATAGTAATTGGGGTTGGTTATGACACAGTGCACTTAAGAAAACATGCACATGGACTAGTTGATGACCATTTGGCTGCCAACAACAAAGAAGAAGAAGAGATAGAGTATTCTTGTTTCAGCCGTATGTCTCAAAATGATGGGAATGTTGATATTGCTAAAGAGAGGTTGGAGGGGGATGAGGAGGACAAGAGTGATGGAGACAGCAACAGCAGTGTGAGTGATGGTTCTGTGGATAGTGATTTCAAGGCATGTTTCTAGTATGACCTGCATGGACCGTCCATCTATTCTACCCACTGCTTGTTTGAGCTCATCCACTTTGGAGTCATTGTCTATGCACTGTTCACCATCTCCTGAGCGCTTATAACCCATGGGTATCAATCTAACATATTGTACAACCTTAGAAAGGCCTGATATCTGAGAAAGAGATATTGCCAGTAACTACTACAATGAGATTAGTGTAATGGTAGTGTCAAAGCCTTGCCAGTTTCTATTATCTGTGTGAATGGTGTCAATATTTACTTGCCTGATATTGCTTGCTCATTGTTTGGAGCAGATGTTACAGTCTCTTACATGACATTGCCCAGATTCACAATGTTGTGTGATGTTGATCATATTTGCAATTTCACACATGGAAAAATCAGGCTAGGGTGGTGGTCCTGATGGATGTGCTGCTACATCCTCCACATTGTCAATGTCATCATGTCATGAATGGACAGAGTGGGGGGCCAAATGGGTGAGAAGGTTGACGATGATGACAATGGCAACATGGTGGCCATGCTGCTGCATCTTCCACATCATCTTTATCATGTCATGAATGGATTTGGTGGAATGGGCAAGGTGACAGGGCAAACCAGCAAAAGTGGTGACAAACTGGGGAAGGTGATGACGAGGAAGAGGGTCACACAGTGGCCATACTGCCATGTTCTTTGCATCATCGTCATCATGGACCAGGGAGGGTCCAAATCCAGCTTCCGAACATTGATCCACTTGAGTTCTGCATAGTATGCCTTGACATCCAGGTCTGTGTTCCGTTCTGACTTGATCAGGTGTTCAATCATATCCAACACTACATCTCATCCAATACCATCGATGATTCCCTGGATGCCATTGTGGGCTTGATCCATCACATGAGACTCATAGTAAGCCTGATAAGCAAGTCTGATTGCTTGGCAGGTGAGCTTCTTGTGGTCCTGACTGGTCAAGATGACAAGGGTCTTCATAATGTGAGTCATATCGATGATAAAAGCCATGAATATTGTCTGTGCATTCTTCCTGTTAAGCCAGAGGTCATTATCACCTTCGTTGAGAGATGTGTCAACAACCTACATGTTTTGGTAGAGGGTATAGAACCACATGGCAGCAGCAGCGACAACAACTGTGGGTCTGCTATGAAATGGATGGCTGGCAAGCTAGGAATGGTGCTTGCCAGTGAACTGCCACCTGAAACACTGGCAAGGAATTCAGCAGCATTTCTGTGCTCATGGGCATTGAATGAATCACAAGGGAGTCTCTGTTTCTCACACCATCTTGACAACGAGCTTCTTGAAACTATCATCAGCCAGATGCTATGAAGGTGTTGTAAGTAGCCTCATGTAGTTGTCGAGAACATTACATATGCAAATCAGGTCATTGAAGTTCCAGATAGTGATAATGTCAGCATGGATTACAGAGAGACACTCCCATATCATGTGTCCCTCAAAGTTCGGGTTAGTCCTCAATGTTTTCCAGTATCCTGTAACCAATTGTCAAGATTAATGTGGTTTTTAACATAAAGACTGAGCTTTGCTTTCCGACACTGCACATATCAGGATGTGACATTCTGCATACTGGTAAGAGGAGACTACTGCACACAGTTGGTCTTTGAGCAGACCTGTTTGCCGACTTTGGATGAAGTTTTTCAATGGTCTCATAGCTTCTATTATCCCCTGACTCTAAGCCAAGGGAATCATGAAGGGTGAAGTGTTTGTTGTCAGATGACTCAAGCCCCTGTTTGATGTTTGCTTGTCCATGAAAGAGATTTGAAGCAGACTGGGTGACCAATGAGATGAATACATTACTAACCGACCACTTGGAGGCTTGCTGTTTTGTTGATCCCAAAAGTGACATTGATCAGACTTGATTTCCCAACACCCCTCTAACAAAAATTTGAATGCATGGTGGTAAGGGGTGGGGATTATACTTGTACCTTGCCAATGACCAAGATGTGGAACCTTGTATCAGAGGGTTAATCACACTGATGTGGTTAAATCACAGCAGTGGACTCACTGGGGGCATGCTTTGATGATACTAGCCTGAGTAGTAGGAATTAAGGTAGGTGCAGGAGATAAAGGTTTGGCAGTTGGGGGTAGGGGTGGCAATTTTGGTAGCCTGACAACTGAATGTGACATGAATGCTACCCAGAACAATTGATATACCTATTCTAAAGTTCTCAATGAAAGCATTGACACAAACAACAATAAATCACCTTCTGCCGGATTTCCCATGGAACTCACAAGTAGAGGTTGAATATCTATTTGGTGAGTGTGTGGTATTGAGATTAACAAAATATCTTAGATATATTTTAGTGTGACTGGGACCTCTGATGAGAGTTTGCTACAGTGAGAATGAGCTGGAGGGCAGGAGAGATGGAGGAATAACACACAAATCCAAGAATTCTTAGCATAAGGTTCCATCCTTGTCAGGAATTAGCAGATGTCACCAAGGACCAACATGAAGTTCTCCAGAGGCCAAACATGTGGCCCAGTTGGTTGATTTGAGGAAGACAGTGACTGCTTAAGATAACTCTGTCTTAGAGGTGACAGCAGAATCATTGCTATCAAGACTCACCCATAATGCAGATGAACAGACAGGGGTTGCTTGGTGTGGTCATGTTAGCACAGTCCAGTGGGAGGTACAGTAGGATGGAATGACCCTGGGGTTGAATGTTAGTTACCTGACCTCATTGCTCTGATACTTACATACTGTAGCTTTCTGTATGGAAGCAACCAGGGGTGTGTGTTATGGCTTACCCCTGACTCTGAATTAGCAACCAGACCCCCTGTTACGCATTACAGTTGCTATATAATATTAGCAACTCAGTGGCGTGTGGAGTGTTACAGGTGGAGGTTGAGCAACCAGGCTGGGAGTGAGAGCATTAGGCTGCAATATTACACTAAACAATGTCAAGGTAGTAGTACAGAAACAAAAATGCTAGCCTTGAACTACATGCACTACAACAATGACTCCACTGCACAAATGGCACTCAGTGAATACCTTTGTACTCGCCCTGCCCTCTATGATAAGATCAAAGGTTGAATGGGTATAGTGCTTGGACTCAAGGATTACCATGATGATGACAACAAGGTGGATAGCCTTCCAAGCAGATGTGGAATTGTTGGCAGGAGGTGGAGCCCTGATGGGCAATGATGTGTTCCATAGTGTATTCTTCTTCATTGCAGATAACAGAGGGTGGGGGAGATAGGAAGTTTGGGCCATGTTTGGGAGTTTCCTGATAGGTGGATAAGAGAGAGGCATGGAAGATGGGGTGTATCTTCCAGGTAGGTGGAAGTTGGAGTTTGTAGGTGGAGGGGGATAAGACTTGTTTGATTTTGAAGGATCCTTCCTGTTTTGGTGCAAGTTTTTGGAAGGGGTAGTGAAGGTTTAGGTTCTTGTTATTGAGCCACACTTTATCTCTGGCTTTCCATGGGATGAAGCAGGAGTTTATGCAGTCCTTCATGAGAAGGGTGGCTTTCTCATGGGCAGTGATGGCTTCTTTCTGAGCTTCAGAGAGAAGGTGGAGGTGTTTTTCTAATTTAGGGAGGAAGGTTTGTCCAATCTTCAGGTAAGCACAGGGTTCATAGCCCATCATGAGAGAGAAGGGGGTGGCATTGGTAATGGAATGAGTGGCTGTGTTGTGAGAGAGTTCTGCCATGGGTAGGAGTTCGGACCATTTAGGGCTGCCAAAGTTCAGTTCAGTTCAGTTCAGGGCCCTCTCAAGCTGAACCTAAACCTGAACCTGAACTTCAAATAAAATTTTAAACATGTTTATATTTTGGCATGCATACATGATTGACAATGGCTT
>JBBPMO010000175.1:0-43870 GCA_038090315.1 Xanthoconium stramineum | reverse complement strand
GGTGCATGGTTGACTGACCGTGGGATCTGCTGCGTTCAACATTGCTGACGTTAGCAGGCCGAACCAGCCATGGACTCCTGGGGTCCTTTTCCGAAGTCGACTTTTTTTTTTGGGTTTTTCCCCGGACTTTTGAAAACAGCTGTAAGTGCTCTAGTAGAACAGGACTAAGTAATACAGTGTAGAGCATATACAAGATCTCGTGGGGTAGTTTGTTACTAGCGATACAGGGGAGAGTATTCGTCAATTATTCCGAAAGTATACTTACGAACCAATAATGATAGCGAAGATTAGACGCAAGCGCCCTAAATAGTGGCTACTCCTCGTGTAGCAACCGAAGGTTTTGTGGATCCTGTCAAATGTTTCCCCCACATAATTACTCCTTGGCTGACTCTCTTGGCGACGCCGACTAGGCTCTTCATTTTTCCCCGACGAAAAGATGTTTGCCGCTTTAGCCGAGCCTCCGTGTGAGGAATGTCCATATCCATGAACGAACCTGGGGTGAGATCCTCCTCAAGAGGATCGTCGTGCAAGGGGATTCGTGGTGCAACGCATTGGTAAGGTGGAATCGGTCGGGGTACGGGTGGAGGACGGTCCGTGCAATGAGAGTCATGCGCAGGACGTGCCGCGTTGCGATGCATTGTCTCGTGGCTTGATTGTTGCTGTCTCAAGTGCCGCGGAGGGGGGAGAGATGGACGTTTATCCTTCCTTTGTATGACACGATCGGAGGGCCGTCCTTCAGATTGCGACTTGCGATGATTACGCGGTGCGTGTGCCTCTAATTTAAGCAAACTGCGCTCCAGTCTATCTAGCGAGGAACACCGGTTGACCGGAGAATTCGGTGGAGGCTTCGGTGGAGGCGGACGAGGGCAGGAAAACATTCTGTCCAGATCAACTGGGTCGCGACGAGGCGGGTTATTGAACGGTGGCTCAAAGAACACCTTTCCCTGGCGTCGGCGTGGAGATTGAGTTGGGCTAGGAGCGTCAGCACTCTTGTGACGGGGGATTGGTGTTGCGGGGTTTCTTGATCCGACTAGTGGATGCCCTTTGTTATAGAGACTTGGAACGGCATTCTCGGTGCGCGGGTAGATGGGAATGTCGGGTGAATGAACCGGGACATTGGGATTTGTAGGTTGTGTAAGACCAACGTTTCTATGCTTGCGAGAAGCAAGGGATTTTGTGGGGGTCAAGCTGAGGGGTAGAATGTCGTGCACTTGGTTTGACACATCGGGAACGAGAGGACAACTGTCACCGTCATCGAGGGCAAGGAGGTCATCGTCCGCAGTTAGCCCGACGAGGAGGCTGACCTCGTGAATGAGAAGGCTGCAGCGCGAGGGATCGAGAAGCTGGTTAGGGTCCACGAGGGCAGAATGCGCGGTTTCCCACGAGAATTCGTCGCTTGCACTATCTTGTGACAATGGAGAGACGGGGTTGTGAGGACGAAGAGGCGGGGAGCTTTCGAGGCGGTCGTACATGTTTCCCCAGCGGCCCTTGTTCCTCAAGAAGACCTGCAGCTTGCTCGTGTCGTCCCCGGAGAGAAAAGACGGGTCCGTTTTCGGCGAGGGCTGTGCGACGATCTCGTCAAGCTGGACATCGATCTGGAAAGGAAAGTCGTCGGGTGTGATGATGGCGGGGCCGGATGAGAAGTACGAGTCGGGGGTGGGGGGAAGGAGAGGCGAGCGCGAGTGAGCGCAGCTGAAAAGGACGTGAGGGGTGAGCTGTACGGATGGGCGGGGAAGAGACTGACCTCCACGCGGACGAGGGTGAGGAGGGAGACATGCTGGTAGAGAAGAAACCGGGGAGAAGAGACTAAATACATGGTCGGATTCCAATGTGGGGAGTAATAAATTCAATTAATCCGAGTGGGTCGCATTTAACCTTTTTTTCCGAGCACACCGGGTTGTCGTGTCAAAAGATGAAATTCAACTGATACAACAACACAACAAAACTAGTACCCCTTCTTGCCCGCCGCCAGCTGCAGGTGGGCACTGTGCTCATCGTACGGCACCTTCGTGACGGGTATCTCGCGCCACAAATCGGGTGTGAGGAATGCATATGTTTTGGTAATCTGGCACAAGCGTGAGATGCGAATGCCACGGGTCAGAAGTAAACATACGGCAGCAAAAGTGGCCTTCAAAAAGTTGCCCATCGTAGCAGTCGACCCCTTGGACTGTGTGTAGCAGTCCTCCACACCAGCCAGCTGCAGCAGTCGTTTCGACGCCGGCGCAGCGACGATACCAGTGCCGCGCGGCGCAGGAATCAATCTGCACATGACAGACCCGACCTTGCCGCTGACCTTGGAGGGCACTGTGTGCGGCTCACCAAGGGCAGCACCCCAGTAACCTCGCCGCACCGGAATCACGGATAGTTTGGCCAGAATGATAGCGCCGCGGATAGCGGTGGCGACTTCCTTGGCGCACTTGACACCCAGTCCCACATGTCCGTCGAAATCACCGATAGCGACAAACGCCTTGAATCGCGTACGCTGACCGGCGCGGGTCTGCTTTTGAACAGGCATGATTTTCATGACTTCGTCCTTGAGCTTGGGCAGGAAAAAGTCGACAATCTGGTACTCCTTGACAGGCAGCGAGAAGAGGTAGATCTCTTCCATAGACTTGATTTTCCCGTCCTTGACCAAACGTCCGAGCTTTGTGACCGGGACCCTGCAGCAGGTATTTCAATGGCATGTCGTGCAAGCATCTCACCACGAACCATTCCTTTTCTTCGTCCTTGCGACCCCCACGACGCGGGCCACGACGGCCCCGCCCACGATCACCGCGACCACGTCCGAATCCACCTCGTCCTCGTCCTGCGTCAGCCATGTTGGTTTCTGTGTTCACAAGATCAGCATCCAAAGTGGTAGAGAGACATCCAGCTGAAAGCAGCCAGAGAGCGACCCGTCATTGCGTGGATCGTGTCGTGCATGTGTCATCCCTGCGGCTGGGTAATGGGTAGAAGGGAGATACTCACTGATCGAGTTGGCGTCGAGTTCGCTGTTGGTCGGTGTGTCTGGTCGATATCGCGGCTGACACACCACACACGAGTGCTACACCCTGCCCTAAACTTGCATCGATGACCCCGGGCACTCTGAGCTTCGACTGGTCCCTCTTTCGCCGCTGGTCACGAGGGCAACGTCTTGACGCCGACTCACTGAGTATTTGCGACATTGCGCACGTTCGAGCCACGGGCAACACAAGTCCAGTCCGTGATGTAGTATGTCTCGGGCAACGCGGACGAGGGTATCCGGGGTACGTGGTGGAGCCCGATGGTTACCGGCAACCTTCCCACTCACACTTGCACCAGCACCAGCACCATCCAGCTCTGCTACTCGCAACAAGCAAGGTACTTCGTTCCCAAAGAAAAAAGACTGCCGGCAACATTCATCTTACCCTCTCTGTAGCACATTTTACCACCCGTCTAAGCAGTCACGTTGGCACAACATGTCCAAGTTTTCCACGTCGAATTATACGCAACAGCAATTTAGTCTTTGCCCCACGTTCGTACTATCCTACAACGCCATGCCTCGTCCCTCACATCCTTTCTTCCAGCAACGGCCGTCAAGCCGTTGGGGATGGGGCTTTCACTTCCGACAACACCCCGAGCGTACTTGCCGTCTGCCACATCCAGGGCACCGACGACATGTACTATTACTCTACTACGTTTTCTGGCGGACCCGGAGTACGTCCTATCGTTCTGGTCACCGATCGTGCATCTTGACTTATACCCTCCCAGTGGCGTTTTTGACATCCCTCCCGCAAAATGCCCTCCTGACGGAGGGTCGTCAGACTGTGTGACAGGCGGTCTGGCGCCCATCATCTCCCAATCTCCCGATTCATCTTTTTCGCCTTCCCCCCCTGAGAAATTATCAGTTTCGATCAATAACCATGTCACTGCTACCCGAATCTCAAGCACCGTACCATCAAGATACATTCCTACAAGAAACGAATCTCCCTATGGTTTTTCCACCCCACCATTGACCCCAGACGACAGCGATGCAAGTAGTGCTGATGGTATATCTACCAAGCATTCAAAGGATGCTCTGGATCTTCTCTTGAACATCTTTCCTCGTAATGGATTGAGCATTTTACCTTTTGCTAAAAGCGTCGTTGTCTCTGTGCCGGACATGGGAGTTGCTTTCGACGGAGTCGTCCTCGAATTGCCCGGAAATCCGAGGACGTTCTACGTCGATGGCAAAAATGCCCCTACCGTCAGCCTTCGTGAAAGGTAAACCTTCATCTCATTGAACCCGTGTCCGACTGACGTTAAGTCCTGCAGTATCGTCGCCCTGTTGGAGCTCGCCGATGAACAACTGCAATGTTCCGCGCTTGTAATCACTCTAGACAAGTCGTTCAACGGGCTCAACGATCTATTGCACTCACTCATGTACGTTGGTGGGAGTGTTGTCACTAAACCACCCTTCCAGGTTAACCCAGCATATATTCTCGTGGGGTTGGAGATTTAAGTTGGAGACCCGGTCAAGGGAATGTGTCTAGTGAACATTCGTGTCGTTGGGTTGAAATCGCGTCATCGTCCCATTTAATTTCTTATGTACATCCGTCAATGGTATCAGCTTCGTTTTGTGCTTCTTGAGCGTCTCCGAGTCCGAGCACACAGTATACAGCCCGACTTGTCAGCGAGGCACTCGAACCACGCGCTTCTTGGACTCGTCCTCCCATTGAACTTCGCTACCAAATATCACGATGGCTGGGCTGATGGATATTCTGCTTGCCCTGGTGAAGGTCTTGTGTGGTAGCTCGACGACTGAAGAACAGCCGTCTAGCGAATATCAGAGACCTCGTCCGGAGAAGCCGCCTCATCAAGAGGCGGTAACTACTTACCCAGAGCCCAAAGCGGCACCCGAACCCTATCGCCAAGTGAGTACTCCTCTTTGAATGGCCAGGTCTTTCTCGACAATGTCTTCAATGAGATGGCACCATTGACACGTTCCTGTACAGGAGCAAGAAATCAGACCGACACCTCCTCAAAAACCACACCAGGTATCTCCTCAAGACCTTTGCGCTTTTCAGAGCATGATTCCCTCTCAAGGACCAGAACCAGATCAACCAGCATGATGAACATTATATGGCCCTCCGCGCCAAAGCGAACGAAGAAGGTGACTTGATGACACGATCTTTCCAACAAAGCCATGAAGCCTACAATCGGGGCGACGGTGCTCGTGCCAAGGAACTTTCAGTGGAAGGGAAACAGCATGAACGAAGGATGGAAAGCCTCAATGCCGAAGCCAGCGCTTGGATTTTCAGACGTGAGTGCGATACATTCTTTATCTACCAAGCCGGGCTGGACCTTGCGAATCGGAGCAGAAAACAATCTGGTATGCCGTTGCGGACTGTTGTCTCCTTCCTTTGCTAATAGGCAGCGTTCGACAGGATAATAAACCTGGGGAAATCGATCTTCACGGTTTGTATGTCAAAGAAGCGGTTTCGTGTGTCGAAAAGAGCATCCAAGAGGCTCGACAAAGGGGGGACGCTGAGATGCGGCTCATCGTTGGTGCGTTGTGCTTGCTCTGGCCCTGTGGACGACACTTAACGATTATCTTAGGGAAGGGATTGCATTCCGACGGGCATGTCGCCAAGATTAAACCTGCTATTGAGGATCTCATGAAGAAGTAGGCAATCATCCACTTATATACGATCACCCCCCGTGACATTTACTGCGTTTTCATAGACACAATATACCCACTGAAGTTGACCCCTACAACGCTGGCGTACTTATCGCGCAGCTCTCATAGGACTAATTAACTCACGCTGCGTCTTGATACCAATCTGTCATGGATTTAGACGTCGATGAATCTTGGCTATGCCCGTCTGGTGTACCGTCGCAATTTCACAAGGCCATATTTTGATCCTGATCGTGGTGTTATTTACGACTTGCTTCATGCAAATGGGGGAATGAGAACATTTCGGATATATAAATCTCGAACATGACGTATTGTTGCAACTCGGGTTAATTAGGGAGTACACACCTTTGTCTCAGACCTTGAATGTTGTGCCGCAACGTCTTCAAACACCCAAACCGAGACATTCTGCGCTGCGTTGTCCATCGCTCTTGCAGGCATGCGTCCACAAGTTCCAACCCGTACCCGTACCCTACCCACCCGAATCCGCAACCACACCAAATTTTCCACCTGCCCAGGTCCGCTACTCAGAGACAGATAAAAGAACGATGTTGGTGACATTATCGAATTGTTACCGTTGCTCAAAAGGTTAACATCTTTCTGTGTTAGACTATGACCTCGTCCGTATCTACCACCCGGATTCCTTCATCGCCCGAAAATACCCTGTGGACATTGCCCAAGCTCGGTTCCAGGCCATATCTAAGGCGTATGACCTGCTGCGAGGCAAGAGCGCTATTACAGGGGACATATTGACGGATCGCGAACGCAGTACGGACCCGGCACGGTTCAGACCCAAGACGCCGAGACGTCGCCATTTTGACGAGACCACGGGCGACGAACGTTGGAAAGAGAGGATTCTGTTAGGGGCAACGGCAGTGGTGAGTCTCTTGTGTTCATGTCGGGACGTGCTCTGGACCAAACGACTTTCAGGCCATCATCGGATTTGTGTTGCAGACCACCTTTGTTCGTCAGAAAGCCATCGCTCAGGCTACCAGTGGTATTCGGACGAACTCGTTTGACCCGAGGTACGCCATGCCCGATGAAGCGTTGGTCGAACCAACCGAATCCGAACGGCCTCGGCGATCATGATCGTTTGCTTAGTAGCAGAGTACGTATTCACCCAATGAAAATTTGCGAACAATAATAAATATGCGCGAAGTCGGTCGTTTCGCAATTCCTCGCAGTCCATGAGGCCGGAGCCGTGAAACGAATGCCTGTCTCCCACGAAATGTCGTCGGGCGTCGTAGCATCTGTTTCTGATTGCTCAGTCGAGTAACCGACGTGAAGGAGATGTTGATTCCTCCCCAATTGATCCTAGATAAGGCACTCGACTATTTCCATCCAGAAAGGGATGACATCCCAGTGTCAAGGTGGAGCGAACAAGAGCCAACGACAGAGCAACATGTCAATCAATGATAACTCCAAGGTTTGATCAAACCATGCACTCTCCGGCAGCTCCAACGCCAGCCATCCTTAAAGACAGTGCACCACCCAGTCGTGCCACCCAACGATGTCCTCTCCGTTTGGTTCCCTGCCGATCGAGCTCGTCCTCTCCGTCATCGCGGCCGCGTCTGTCCACCAACCCAATGCGCTTGCCCTCTCCCTTGTCTCTTCCTGGGTACACAGACACGTCGAGCCAGCCTTCTATCACACCGTCTGTCTGCGCTCCGCCTGATCCCTTTCATTTCCACTCTCGACGGCAAACCAAGTTTGCGCACCGAACCGTGAAAAAAACACCGCATCACAGCGCTAGGACTGATCTCGAGTATCCAAACCGTGCTTTCCGAGTGTACAGATGTAGCCAGCCTCGCCACCGGCTTCTACGTCCCTTCGTATGTTCACTGCGCTCATGGTCAGCCCTCACAGGCCTTGGCCTCGACACGACAATCATACCCCCTGCGGTCTCACATTTGAGGATACAGCTCACTCCTGAGGTAACCTCGGAGGGCATGGCACGTCTCGCAGAGCTCCGCCACCTCACGCACTTAACGCTGGTGTACAACCAAGGACTCTTTGCCAGTGGCGCGCTCGATACCAGCAAGGACATGCTTCGGTCCATTCTACAGGGGACAACGGGCCAGAAGCACCCGTACCAAGGGATTTTGTTCAGGCTATACTTCGATGCTCTATGCACAAAAGGACAAAATTACCCCATACACGCGCATTCCGGCAAAGAAGAGCATGAGTCCATAACGCGTATCGAGTCCAAACGATGTCCAAGAACAAGAAACGTTTTGAATGAATTCATGCAGAACGTGGGGTACATTTCTAAGCGCGACATAGAACTTCAAACTTCCACACCGAGTCATCAGGGTTGTACCACAATCAAAAATTGCCGTCTCGAGACCAGTCGTGTCCCTGGTACCCCGGATCAAGTGAATAAGCTTCTCACAGGGTTCGATTGGACAGGATCGCCTCACTGACGAAATGGCCAGCGGTAAAAGTGAAAGTCAACCGTTCACTGCAGGCCGCAAGTACTTGACACTGAGCATCGAACAGAGACTCCACAGAGGCTGTTCAAATGTCAGAACACAATGAACTTAGTATACGAAAGGCGGCCACTAGTCATTGACACCCACATGCACTTGGCTTAATCGCGATCACGCCATGGGCCATCAATCAATTTGTTGAGACGCCGTCGGATAGAGACGTTGCAGTGTCTAGATAATGAGGTAGTCTTATTCAAGATAACGTACGTAAATACCCCGTGCCCTTAGGTACAAACTCACCTTATCGGGTGGGTGTCTCCCTGGCCGCACTGCGAGATGCACTGCAAGCTCTCACCAGTGTTTCAGTCATCTTATCGGCGCGGCAAGTGATACTCGAATGTTTGTGCTTGCACTTGGCTGGAACTTCATCTATCCTGCTGCGGTTCTCTTCGGACTATGGTTCGCTGCGAAGCGCATCCTGGGTGCTCAACCGCGGTTGCCGCTGCCCCCGGGCCCACCTGGGCACTGGCTTTTCGGAAATAAATTTCCTATTTCAAAGTAAATTTGTTCATATCCTAATACCAGTCCAACATGTCTGACCAGATTATCGAAGAGCCGCGTTTGCGTTTGCCAAGCTGACCGAAGAGTACGGCCCTGTGTTCTCTCTCAGACAAGGGACCCGGATATTCGTAATTATTGGCCGTCATCGAGCGGCCATGGAGCTTATGGAAAAACAAGGAGGCTTACTCGCTGACCGACCTCGCTCGATTGCGGCTGCGGAGACGCTTTCCGGAGGTATGGCAGTTCTCGTGGAGGGAGCTGGAGACCGACTTCGAAAACTTCGCAGGTGCGGTTATACTATGTCAAGTTTTGTGTGCATACGCCATCTCATAACTACCTGCTTTTGTGGTAGAGTCCTGCACGCGGTGTTGCAACCCAAGGTTGTGGTGACGTATGAACCAGTGCAGCTCCGGCATGCAAAAAACGTGTTGCTCGATATCTTAGAAGATCCAGGGAACCACCAGATGCACACTAAACGGTGCGCTCTTTCGTGCCCCCTACTTGGTGCATTCGACTGAGACGACTCAACCTCAGGTATGCAGCATCAGTTATCATGTCCATCACCTATGGCAAAACTACGCCAACTGCGTACAGCGACCCTGAAGTTGTGGCAGTCAACTATTGTTTGGAACGTTTCGGTCAGGTCATGCGTCCGGGGGCATACCTAGTAGACACCTACCCCATCCTGAAGTATGTCCCGGGGTACCTCACTCAGTTGAAGGAATGGCATCAGGAAGAGCTCGCTCTTTTCCGGGGTCAACTGGACTTGGTGCGGGAACAGATGGTATATTGATTTCATACTTTGCACCGCTTGGAAAACTGACTGAAACCAGGCGAGGGGAGAAGCTCAGCCCTGTTTTGCCAAGAATCTGCTAGAAATCCAGGAGGAATATGGAATCGTAGACAATGAAGTTGCCTATATCGCAGGATCAATGTTTGGTGCAGGCTCAGACACGGTCGGTATCAACTTCGCCCAACTGGACCAGTTGAACATGATTGAATCTGGCTTCTCCCGTATTAGACTGCTTCGGCAGTCACGATAATGATGATGGCAGCCGCCCTGCACCCAGAGTCTCAAGCCAGGGTACAAGAAGAATTAGACAACGTTGTCGGACGGGAGAGACGTGCGCCTTTTTGTCTCACAAACGGTCAATTGCGCTATTGACGTGGTTATAGTGCCGTCTTTCGCTGATCAGGATATGCTTCCTCAAGTGACCGCATTCATGCTGGAAAGCCTTAGATGGCGACCCGTGAGTGTTGGAGGTGCGTGGTATTCGTTCTCTCAGGCTTGTGTTTAAGGATTGTGGCGCGTGTTCTAGGGTTCTCTCACCGTGCAACGACGGATATCGTATGGGAGAATTATTTGATCCCCAAAGGCGCAACGGTCATTGGAAACCATTGGTACGTCCAGAGGGATTGCTTGAGTGGAGGTTGATCTTATTGTTCTCAGGGCGATTGCCAACGATCCGGACGTGTTTCCGAACCCTGATAAGTTTGATCCTCAGCGTTGGTTCACCGTTGAAGGAAACTTGCGGGATGACCTACGATTCTGCACGTACGGCTTTGGTCGCAGGTACGGCCATGTCGATCTGCTCGCTTACATGCCCTTTTTGACGCTAGTGGACACAGAATTTGCCCTGGAATGCACCTCGCAAATAGGTCGGTCTTCATCAATACTGCGTTCATTTTATGGGCATTCCGTCTGTTAGAAAACCCCGCAGCACCCATCGATTCGTTCGCTTTCTCAGATACTGTGAACATGCATGCATTACCATTTGAACTGGTTTTCGAGAATCGATTGCCCAGAGCAGAGATTAGGAGGTTGTGCTCTGAGGCATCGGATGGGGAGTAATTTGATGGGATGTTCAAGCCCTCTGAGACATTAGGTCCTCTGTAATCAATTATCTCATGTGTCGCTTCTGCCTATTCACAATATGTCATGGAGTATGTACAGGCACAATCGGTGAGCATGGCCGAGGCTCAGCGGGCTTGCCTGGTGAAATGGCGAAAGAGTGGCAACACACCTGTAACGGCATGAATTACTGAGAAGCTTTGGATCGCGCCTCAGCGATGTCAATGACTTCCTTCAAGTTCGCCGTCCAATACCCCCATTTGAATCCACGACCAATCTACGTCCCCACGAGGTCCGCAGCTTGCCATCATATCACCGACACGCCACTCGAGGCTGCCGGACGGGATGCATCATTCGACTGAGAGGCCCGGCCCGTCCATCCGACCAACATTCGGAGCCCATGGATCTTCCGGGGACCGTTGAATCATGATTCATGACGACGCCGTCCGGACCCATCGCACACACTCTCACACTCATCCTGGGCCCTGGCCGCTGTGCACACGTAGCCCGATGAATCCGATGTCCGATGTATAGAATCAAAGAGTCATGTACAGATCGCGGTAAGTCGGAGACATCAGATGTCGATGATAGTACTCCACCACTGATGTTCTCACATTCATGCTACTTTTCCGGTGTCCGTGGACAGTGACATCGATGATTTCACAGCAACATGAATACAAGGACTTGGTATGTAGAGTAGGGCTAGAATAGTATGTTCGCTGAGGTATAGATTACAAAACAACAGCATAGCATGGTACAACATCATCTGTGATCAACGGCCGTATGACCTCGAGGGAGGAATGCTCGTGTTATCGTACAAGATAAGCCAGAGTTAGAGATAATTTGTTATGTGTGCTCGTCGCGCCGTCTCGCGAACCGCGATAGATAACCAGGTTGAACGGCTGTGTTGTTAGAACTCACACCAGATGCACAGATTGGGTTCCAGTCACTTTCCCAGCACAGCCTATGGGATGATTATGAGTGACACACAAAGACTACATATCAACACATACATTGATCGGCGAGGAACAAGATTACCCACAACGCTTGGGTGTGTCGGCGCGGAGACCGACCAGTTATACGACGTGCTGTTGACGATGGGATGCCGTCGGCAAGTAGACGGGTCCTGTTGTACTACAAGTGATTCATCCACAGCTAGAGAGGCTGGTTGAGAATGAGTGCTAGGTGTTAACGACTTTTGGTCACCAAGTTCGGTTTGCATACAAAGTCCGTTGTAGCCACGTTGATATTGCACCATGGTGGCCAGGCTTGACATGGACTGGTCATGTGCACACGAAGCAGAGGGAGGCGGGACCAGGAAAGTACCAGGCACAGAACATCGTGTAATATGAGGGAACTCAGAGAACTGCGGGCTGTTGAGGCACTCTGATGGTTCAACTTGGGTATGGTAGGCGTAGGCGTTGGTGGGTGGCGGAGCAGTAGGATATTCAGGTAGTGAGTGTCGGTAGTCCGCAAGTGTGGTATAGTCCGGCGGGGAGGTCTGGTCATCAGACCTGGAGGGATAACAGCAAAAAAGGGGATCATTCTTTGGGATGCTCGGTTCATAACCCCCAAGACTCTGGGGTAACGAAGAACTGAGATCGTTCCTATTTGACAATTGTTTAGTGGAATTTTTTTGGGGGGAAAAGGGAGTCAGCGCTGACAAGTATATTTCCGCGCTCCTCCATCGAGGTTTGACTGCTTCCAGTGCCTCGATGAAAACTGAGACTCCCTCAAGTAGCTCAGTCATGGCTAGGCCCAGTGGGGATTTGATGCCTTCAAACACAGAGTCGTCACGCCTCATCTGAGTGCGTTCTTGCCACTTCAAATCCCAAAAATTCATCAGCAGAATTGCGGCGCATACATGTGAACCCCAGATAAGGATGGGGATGTTCGAGTAACCGCGGGGGATGTGAGCCTTTAAGATGCGGGAGACGCACTTGCTAGCGTTGACACAGATTGCAATGCAAGGGACTGGCATATTGACATGTGGGGTAATGTTGATAACAGAATGCAGAGATGGAGGCAAAAAAGGTCGATAGATGATGATCTGGATCAGATAGTAGGTGATGTATAAGGTTGCTGACTGGTCTGAAAATAGCGGGTCTTCGATGTGAGGTGACCAGTGTACTGACCAAAAGGTAATCTTCAGGTGTGGAACTCGGGAAAAAAAAGTCACGCTCACAGTGTTTTGGGACCGAATCTACCCAATCGGTCATCGCTTGATTCAGTTGTGTTAAAACCTCTTTCCACCGCGGACGCGCGGCACTGAACAGTAACTTTGATCTATCGAGGGCATACTTGGCAAGGTTTCAATGGAAATTCTTGGTAGGGTGAGAAAACGTACTATCGTTCTCATGGCATATGCGACAATTTTGGTCAGTCTGAGGTGTGAATTAAAGGCGGCTATTTTCGATGGTTTTCCAGAGGGTTGTTGAAATGCCTTCTCTGGATCCTCTGTTTCCCAGTACTCATCATCGACCTCTAGCGGAAGCTCTGCATCAAACCTTCCCACATCAAGGGGTCAGTCAGAACGTGCAATTAGAAGCGGGGACTTACTCTTCCTCTCCTGAACAGCATGGCCGACCCAAGGAAGCACTCGCCATTCTATCAAAAAGGACAAGAACCCAGAATGCCCTTTTCCAGAGCTCCCCTTCGATGGTTGGTTTATCCCCATAAATTTTCTTCCGATGGGCTCCAACATCTTGTGCTTTGCGAAGACCGATGCTAATTAAAAGCCATGCGACGGGATGGAATGCCGTGCCTCGCAGGAACATGCCAAGTAGCTGATTTGGCCAAGATGTCAGCGAAGCATCCCAGACAATTATATCCGTTTCACTGACCGCTAAGGTCTGGACTTCAAAGAGACCAGCCGGATGAAAGAGACTAAGGGAGTCACGGTGAACATCTGCCATCGTGAGTATCAATATAATGTAACTGCAAGAGAGCCACGCACCAACCGCCGCATTGAAGAATCTCCAACCAGCGCGTTGCCACTTGTGTTTCTCTACGGGTCTTTCGGCTTGAGGAACGTCGTATTGGCCGTCGTCGAGTACACGAGGATCATCGCTCCAGCGGCTGGCGACAGCGAATATAGACAAACAGAGGCATCCAAACCATGCGTCATTGTGCTGCAAGCCTTCTCTCCACTGCTGTTCGAACGTTGGACGGTGAAACAATGGGACGAATGGATTAACATTGTCGAAAAATAGTTTGATCAGGCTATCCGCAAGGTCCTTTGGCGGGAAGTCTTCGGCAAGCGAAAAGGACAACCTCTCGAGTCGATCCTGAAGACCTTCGAAGGCAAGTTCCCACTGTAGAGAAGCTGAGTTCGGGTACTATGTCAAGGGCCGGAATAGGGCCAAAGACTCACCGGGGGGGTAGTCCAAAACTCGGGACGCCGCAGTGCTGCGGTATTGATCGTGCCAGCACTGTCGCAAGGTAAGTAACTGCGTTCCTCTCCACCGATCATGCGGTTGACATGTTGGTCCCTTAGTTTTCGCGTGGGTTTGATAAGCTTAAGGCAGCTACTCTTGCCATAAAAGCGAACTTGATTGTCCATCGAGGAAAGGTGGTCTTGGGTAGGTTTCGAACCACGATTCGTCAAACGTTTCATTCCACGCGAAAGGCTGAGCTCTCCGACTTGCTCACTGTCTGAGGACGTATAATCATCTGATGACAAATCTGTGTCACTCCGTGGTGTACCTGCAGAACGGGAAGTGGGGAAAACATTGGACCGCAAGGGTGAACCATTTTGTCTTGTGGGCAGTGAGGTTGAGGTTTTGTGGGATGACAGTTCAGGTTCCGTCTTCCAAGAGCCCCGAACCACCGGAGGTCCCAACTCCTCGGAGAAGTCGGCATCTGGACGGAGCTGCGAATATAGAATGATTAGATCAACTAGCGACCAAAAGTAAGGGCGGCAAAAATACACAGAAGGTGGTGATCTCATGGATTTGGAGAAAACTTAGTCTTCCGAGAGGGGAAGAAGTGTTCGCAGAGAAAGGGATGCCTCTTCGACAACATGTAACCAAACAAGAATGCGGAAAGTACTCACGCGCTTTAGGAGCGCTTCCATCTTCTCCATCCTGTCCTCCAAACTGGTAATATAGCTGCGGAAATCAAGTCAAATCGGTGAAGCAATGGTGGACAGGTTGACTCACGCCTTTGAAGGGCCTCTAGGCCTTGAGGGGTCGCTGAAAGGGGAAGCAGTGAGCGCGCGAGGGGACGGAATTGTGTGCACGAACACATAGGAGCATATCTTGCGATTCTGAATGCAGTTTGTGCAGGTGTTGTCTGGCATGCGGGGGCCATCGCATTTTGTCTTCTTGCGACGACACGCATCACAGGCACGCTCGACCTTGCGCTTCTTGAAGAGAGAGTCTTTATGATGGGAATGCATGAGGATCTGAATGGTGAGTACAAGGTCAATATGATACGATGGCGGAGTTAGTTCGGGATCTTCCCTTGACCATGTTCGTCCGCTCTATCCAGCGCCCTCCCGCCCTTTCGCGCGCACTCTCATCCGCCCTCAATCGTCCTTCTCCTCCTCCGCTCCCCCGCGATGAGCAACGCGAGTTCGAACGGCTACAGCGCGCTGCTCAATCTGCCCGCCCAGACGTCGAGATAGAGCTCGCACTCCATCCCGACGCAAGAAAACCCCTCAAGCCGGACTTTGAGGGCGACACAAATCCGCTCACGGGCGAGCAGGGCGGACCAAAGGCGGAGCCTATCAGAAAATGGGTCGATGAAGACCACGGCGATTGGAGCTTCAAGGGACGAGTCTCTGACTTCTAGTTCAGGTAATAAGCTCCCGCTCGTTCACTTCAATCTGTCACAATCCCAGGTTTTCACACAGATGCCAATTCGATTCAGACTACACAAGAGCGGTACATGTACAGCGTGAAAGCAAATTAGAGACGTTTTTTTTTACCTCAAGGACCAAGTGAATGATGACACTCATCGCCTAATTCCACGAGCCGTAGGCACGCCACGACCACGTCGAGCTGTGAAAAGATAGATTGTTAGTATCCTCTTGAGCACACATATAAGTCATTGTGATCACCGTTTGCTACGAACGAGTCGTTATCAACGTGTGACTAAGCATGATGAGAATAGACAACGAACCTCGCATAATGGTAGCACGTCCACGCGCAGTGCCTATCCCGCGTCCTCGCATGGCGTTCGGTCCGACCCGCTTGAACCTGCTGTGCCTCAGTTGTGGAGCAGTGAATTACAAACTCAAACCCACATCGGAGCATTCTGCAGCATGTCTGGCACGATAAAGAACCTGACCATGCTTCCCCTAATGTACACCTGATCTAGCTGGGACACGCGCCCATCGCGTCCAGTCACAGTGATATCCTTCAACGATATGTTCAAATTGTCCTCGGCTAGAATACAATGAGATGATCAGAACAATCGTGCGACACGCGTGACATATACGACCTTCTGCAAGTTTTCCGCGATAAAGCTGACCAGTTTTGAGTTCCACAGTCACGATGTGGCCAAGAGATTCGTGTAATAGCTTGACCGGAACTCCAAGGCCTGCCGTCGTCATTGATGAAGAAGTGGAGAGTGTGGTGTTTGCGTGTGTTTGTTCCACTGACTTCAGATCAAAGTTATAAGTAACCCGGTCTTGCGATCTTACTTTAAACCGCAACATCGGTCCTCTTACCTACCACCAACCGTGTTTCGACAATACCCGCTTTCTGTTACCCATCGTCTCCAAGGTAGTCCATTCTTCGCGTCCGAGGTCACCAAGTACTAATTTCCAGCTCTCACAGTGCGACCGCGTTGCATACCATGCCAGCTCGCAACAGGCGTTCGACATCGTTGCACTCGTTTTCGGACACAGGAGACGAAGCCCCTCCGAATGGTCCACTCGGTGGCCCTTCCTCCGTGGATTGGCGAAGGCAGCGTCTTCTTCGCATCGGGAGTGTCGGAACACTCGGACCTCCGCGTCATCTTCGGGACAGCGCTGAAGCCGACGAAAGAACTTTGTTGGGCAATTCCGCTGATGGTACTAATTATGGCTCTATACAGCCACCCCTGCGTTCATTTAGCTCGATCGATATTGGCCATCGCAATTTTCCTCAGCTACCTAGCCTTCCCGTTACACGTGACGCGTTCTCGGGACCTCCAACTCCAGCTGCGCGTTCCCCAAGTTCTGTGCGGGCTAGCCTCACTCGCCGTCTCTCTATCCCTCCGAGACGCATCTCTGCATATGACGCACCCCTTGTCCGTTCCAAGTTTTCAGCTACCGATGACGAGATGAATGTTCGGATCAACGGTTTTCGTGTCTGGTATTCCTCCTTTTCGTCCATTGACTGGCTACATGATGCCATCAAGGATTCGGTCCGCTTTTCCAGATTACGACACGGAAAGTCGGTCCGCTCCCGTCTACGCCTCGCGTTTGACAAGAGTCTTGGGTGGATCATCGTCACGATTGTTGGCTTTTTAACCGCTGTCATCGCTTTCCTTGTCGTCCGATCAGAGCAATGGTTTTTTGATGCAAAATATGGATATTGTACTACTGGATGGTGGAAGGCTATACGGTTTTGCTGCCCCGATATCCGCGATTTAGGTTCTTCAAGTGAAGCCAAGTGCCTTGACTGGGTGGACTGGTCATCATGGGTAAATCGTGGAGCCATTGAAAATGATTATGTGGAATACTTCAGTTATACCTTCATTGCGGTGCGTGCTTCTGCTCCTGGGTGTTTATGCGTCTGATACCCATTGTTTCACTTCGTCAGGTCTTGTGGGCGACAGTATCATGTCTTCTTACTATATACCTGACCGCTTCGACCTCATTCACAACCCGCAAAGATTCCGGGGTTTTATCTCCACAGTTTGATAATATGGACGGCAAGCATCCCGTTCCACTGATGAAGCGCAAAACACTGTATTACGTATGTCCAAGAGTCCATTGGGTAATGTAGATCATCTTAGCTTGGATAAGGCCGCAGGAAGTGGTATACCCGAAATCAAAACGATTCTTTCAGGTGTGCATTCTGCTTGTGCATCGGATCTATTTTGACGCCACGATAGGCTTTGTCGTCCATGGATACCTTGGTGGGCGCACTTTGTTCACAAAGTCATTTGGCTTGGCGCTTTCGGTTGGTTCGGGCTTAACCCTCGGTTAGCTTTATTTCCGTTTTCCTCCCTGTCGCTTCCTCTGCTGACTTGCTGTCAGGAAAGGAAGGACCCTTCGTTCATATCGCGAGTTGTATTGGCAATATTGTCAGCCGACTTCATCCCAAGTACGAAAACAACGAAGGTCTGTCTCCTTTTCGTAGCCGTGGTGCCCTTTAGCTTAATAGTTTTGGATAGCGAAGCGACGTGAAATTCTCAGCGCAGCTTGCGCCGCCGGGGTCGCAGTTGCTTTCGGAGCACCCATTGGGGGTACCTTGTTCAGTTTGGAGGAGGTCTCATACTACTTCCCTCCAAAGGTTGTCTTTTATTTCAGCTAGTGAGCACTACCAGTTGACTCATTGTTACGTTCAGGTGATGTGGCGAAGGTATTCTTATTCATTCATCTTTGGTGAATCTACAACGTTTTTAATAGCTTTTTCTGCGCGATGATTGCGGGCATCACGTTGAGATTCCTCGATCCTTTCGGAACTGGGAAGCTTGTACTTTTCCAGGTCACTTATGACAAGGTATATCTTTTGCCATCCCTTCCGAACATTTCTCTCTTACATCTGTAGGATTGGCACGCATACGAACTCATCTTCTTTGTGCTTCTGGGAGCTTTTGGGGTATGTCGTCTCACTCTTCACTTGGCTCTCATGAACTTTCGTAAAGGGGATCTACGGGGCGTATTTCTCTAAACTGAACTACCTCTGGAGCCGCGATATTCGCAATAAAACGTGGTTAAAAAGGCATGGGATCCTAGAAGTCGTCCTAGTAAGTTTGAAAATGAAACGTTCTAGTCCTCGCTGACAGTGCTTGTTAGGTTACTCTTGTCACTGCAATACTGTGTTTTTTGAACCCGTACACTCGCATGGGAGGGACAGAACTTGTTTACATTCTTTTCTCCGAGTGCCCTTCAGATGGTGCAGATAATAGTTCAGGCCTGTGCGCTCTGGACCCAGGGGACTGGCAACAAGTTTGGCCAGTCGCCCAAGCGATTTTGGTGGCCATGGTCATGAAAGGGGCATTAACAATCATTACTTTCGGTATCAAACTTCCTGCAGGCATCTTCATCCCAACGCTTGGCGTTGGCGCTTGTGCTGGACGTATCCTTGGCGTCACTGTTCGACATCTACAATGGCGTTATCCGGATAGTTTTGTCTTTTCTGCCTGCAACGGCGACAAGGACTGCGTAGTTCCCGGACTTTATGCCATGGTCGGTGCTGCTGCTGCGTTATCTGGTGTCACGGTTTGCATTTTACCATATTCAGCCTTTCTTTTGGGTTACTGAAGTTGATTGCATCCGACAGCGCACGACGGTCTCACTTGCAGTCATCATGTTTGAGCTGACAGATACTCTCACCTATGCCGTCCCGGTCATGCTGTCTGTCCTCGTGGCAAAGACTGTTGCTGATGCATTGGAACCCAAAGGGATTTATGATCTAGTCATTGAGTGGGTCTCCCAAGATCATGATCATATCGATTCTCAGTCTACTTTCATTCTAGGTTGTCGCAACTCCCGTATTTGGATGCCAAACACGAATACCTTTGGTCCCATTTCTCGATCAACGATGTCGTATGTCCTCTCTGTTGTCTCCAAGTGAAGACTAACCCACAGAGGCGCAGACGGATCGCAACGTAGACGTCGTTCGAATAGATGCTCGCAATACCGTAGAAAGTCTTCGTGACCAGTTGCAAGCACTCGTCAATACTGGCAATGATGATAGTGGTTTCCCCATTCTACGTCCCTATGGAGACAGCGGTAAATTGCGCATGGTAGGATACATTGGCGCTAGTGAACTTGAACATGCGCTCGGTCAGTTACCGTCTCGTTTGGTCTGCAACCTTGGTTGAACAAATGTTTGACAGCGATCGTTGCGGAGGATGCTGATGAGGAAATCAATTTCCAATCTCACAAGCTCAATAGAAACCGTGACGTTACATCCTCGTGGATCGAGAGCGGCACTGTTGCCGATGATGACT
The DNA here is from genome assembly GCA_038090315.1 of Xanthoconium stramineum. Lineage (NCBI taxonomy): Eukaryota > Fungi > Basidiomycota > Agaricomycetes > Boletales > Boletaceae > Xanthoconium > Xanthoconium stramineum. The sequence continues at coordinate 24,282 of JBBPMO010000175.1, read as the reverse complement.
TATTTGACTTCAGCGTGTACATGGATGAGGTTCGTCGCATGCTGTTCCGACTCCGCAAAGATCATGATTTGTCCCTAGGCTCCGCTCACCATTCAATCTCACGCACCCTTGGAGCTTCTTCATCAATATTTCGTCAAATTAGGGGCCCGATATGTCGTCGTTACCGACGCCGACGGGAACTGTGAGTCGATTCATCCTGTGCGACGCAATCCAATCCGACGAACATGGTGCTTGTAGACGAGGGTGTTATTGATAAGAAGACATGGCTTGGGTTCCTAAGTGGACTTGAGGAGAAGTCATGACGAGTATACTTCAGGTTTCTCTACGAGTGGAGTGTGTGATTTTGGACTCCTTGACAAGGTGAATTTCAGGGCTCACAAGTCGAATTGACCCGTACTTACCCAAGGGTCACTTTCAGCCCTGGCCCTATTCTCTTTTATGCTTTTTTTTGGATAAATCTGTGTTGCATGGTATTCTATCCAGCTGTTAATATTTTCGTTATCGCCAAGGTATTAATGGCCGAGCGTTCGGTGGTAGTTATACCTTTTCATTGATTCAAATGATCTTGCATCACAACTGTTTACCTATGTTTGGTCATGTTATAAACGGAAGCCGTTGCCAAACAACGTCAGCCTTTCGGTAAGCAACATCTGGGCGCACCAGTATGGCTCAGACGCGTCAAAGTGTTTCTGGAAGTCGGCCAGATCCATATCAACTTGAACGGCTAGCTGAAGAACTTGCGGCCCGCGAGCTGTCAAACACGCCTGTCGCTCGACTTTCTGGCAGTGAGCATCTCCCACCACAAGCTGACTTGCCGATACACGTCCCTTTGTCCCACGACAACGAATTTCTGGCCGCTGAGACGTTCGATGTTGAGAAATTTCTCCTCTCTCGCTCATACACATCACTTCCGGAACTGCGAACGGAACTCAGAGAATACCTGTCTTCGCTGAAAGAGGAATTAGTCCTTCTGATCAACGACGACTATGAAGATTTCATCAGTCTGAGCACAGACCTGCGAGGGGAAGGGGCGAGGATGAATAGGCTTAAAGCACCTCTGAATAGTCTCAGGGAACCAATACAGGTGCGTGCGGACATGCAGAAAACTCGCCTAGAACAAACATACCAGCAGGTTTCTCGACAAAGTCTCCAAACTATACAAGACGCTATTCAGGCCAAACTAGATGCAAGGTCAAAGCTACGCGACGAAAAGGTCTGCATTCGCGTCTTCCTCCCGAATTTGTAGTAAATCGATGATTATCCTCTTCAGGCGTTGCTGCATCACCTCCTGAAGATATCGGAGTCTGTCACGCGCCTTGAATCTCTTTTACTGATTTCGAAACCAAATCATGTGGGCATACCTCCTTTACATCTTTCCGGGGCGACTGACACTGGTTCTGGCAAGCACGTCGAATCCTTGAAACGAATTCTTCTCACTAACTGGTTTTTCAGAACACGTGGCAGTCGAGCAAAGCACCTATCCAGAGTGGCAACTGAGTATTCTCAACTTCTTTACCTTGTCTCCAAAGCACGTGCCGAAAACTGTGCGTACGTCGAAGAGATCCAGTCGGTTCGTTGATATCTACTTTATCAGGGATCCAGTCAAACCACTATCCTGACAGAGCATCGACCGTATCAGGGATACTCTGACATCAGATTTGGACCACCTTTTTTCGAGCACATTGACAGTGTTGACAGGCGCTGGGGAAGGAAAGACATCAGAACTCGAGAGGGCCAAATTGATCGCCGATCTGACCGAGTGTTTGTGTGTTTATGATACCCTGTGCCTATGGAGGACCGCGGAAGATATAATCAGGAAGATCGTCGTTCTGCCATACATCAAGAAGGTTGGTACCCGTTCGATGAGGTGGACACTGGTTAAATTTGCGTTTTTAGTCAATACATCCGGATGCATTGGCCGCTCCGTACTCACCCATCATACCCCACACTCCTCTGCCGACTCGTGCACCTCCGAGTTCTCTTCCACCTCGAACGCCGTACACTCCATACACTGCCTTCTTATCCAAACAAAGCCCATCGCATCTCAACGGCGCTACGATACCTTATCTGGATGAATCGAATGACCCTCTGGCAAAACTATTCAATCAAATACTTCGATTTGTTGATCAAGATTTACGTCGTATTATGCAGGCCGCAGAGCAGGTTTCGGTCAAAAGTAATCCAGCACGAATGGACCCGACATCCGCAGCTCTGTTTCCGAGTAGTGTTGAAGTAAAGACGCACGCTGGTGAAGGTTTTGATATAATGGCGAATGTTATCTGGCCCGAAATCGGACAGGCGATTATGGAGGAACTGGGTTTGGTGGTCTTTGCTGCAGGGAAGCCTGATGAATTTCTGAAGGTTGTTCATCGCTCCGTTGGTTATGGTAACTTTACTTACACTCCTGGCCTTAGCGTCATACGGCAACACAAGCATTTATCCATGCCCTTGAATATATAACGCCATCCACAAAATCGGTTCAAGCAATGAGGTCTCATCCGGTCTTCATTTCATTCAACAAACGCTGGCAGTTGCCAATCTACTTCCAACTTCGCTGGAAGGATATCATCGGCAAATTAGAAAATAGCTTAAGCATCGCAGTAATCAATCCCAATTCCACCAGCATTGGTGAGTATGTTGTCGTGGGCACTATAACTCGATTTTGAGGCGGCGTGTAAGGGCGTTCTGTGTTTTTAATGCCTCAGACGGAGAGCGTTTGGGTCGCTATCAGTTCGTGCTGGAGCGCAGAAATCTTCATCCCAGATTTAGCGCATCGTTTTTGGAAATTGACCCTGCAGGTATGAATTATTCGTCCTCGATCATTAGTGTTTATCGAAACCCTCTTCAGCTTCTCAGCAGGTACAAAACGTGGCTTGAAGCTGCGCTTCCCCATGCAGAGGCGGGTATACAAGTCACGTCTCCGACAGACAAGGTTTACAGTTCCTTTCTGTGTGATATTCGACTTACAAAATCGGTGAATTTGTATCACAGAATCGTTCATCTACCCCACAAGAAGCTGTCCCGGAAAATAATGCTATAGATGACCTTCTGAAGCAATACGCTATCACCCTTGTTGACATCAAGGCGGTGACTCACCAGGTCTTGGTTCTTTGGAGGGAAGAGATTAGCTCCGTTCTCCCAGAGTCCGAGGCTTCTCAGGACATGGATATCGATCCAGAAGGTGCGCATTACCAGTGGCTGATGTTTCCAGATCGACTAAACTGAGACTTGTGAAGATGCACTCAGAGAGCAGCTCAATTCCTTGAGTTATATAGCCGGACAAATAACGAAGCAGGTCGTCCAGTTACTATCTCGACGAGCATGTGATTCTCTTTTGCCCGTCCGCTCCATACCCTCTCAATTTCGGGCAATGTCCAGCAAGCGCATGCCCACCGAACCCAGTTACTTCATTCCGCTCATTCTCCATTCTGTCAAAGCATTCTTTGGTATCGGAAGCTCGAGCATTGCGGGTGACCGTCTGCGCGAAAGTCTACTCAAGACATCGGCCACAGAAGTGTTTGACAGTGTTTGCCAAAAGTGGGGCCCTCTTCAACGATGCTGTGGTAGTTGCTCACTAACTTTTGTAGATATATCCAGTACTTGACGGCGATGAGGAAGACGGAAGAGTCCTTGAGACGTCTCAAGAAAGGCAAATCGACGCTGAGTATTTTCGGTGGTACCAGCACCAGCAAGGATGACGACCGCGATGAAGAACGCATTCGGACCCAGATGATCCTAGACGTGGAAGCATTTGGTCAGGACGGGAAGTCCTTGGGGATAAACATAATGTCGGTCGAGAGTTACCCGCAACTCTCGCAGATGGTTCAAAGCGAACTTGTCGATGGTGAGGATCTTCCAGGTTCGCTTTAGAGAGATGTTGATGACGATCGTAATAGAATCATGAAAATGGTGGGAGGTCTACACAGAGGAGGTCCAAATGTTGATTACAGTATAAAATATAGCAACCATCAATGCTGACAGGAGGCGTGGTGTACAGCGGAACGCGAGACAGTTATACTGGTGTTTGTCTGATTTGTACTCCCCGACCTTTCGTGCGGCAACAACGTCTGATGGCAGCGCAAACAGATATGCGGAACCGACCACCCTCTCATCTTTTCTTTCGTGTACTCTTCCACAGTATCGAAGACGTCCCGATGAAGCAGCTTCTGCGAGATGGACAGCATATCTCCATCGCTGCGATAAGACTCCAACATCCCAGCTAAGATCATCCTAAATTCTGTGTAGGGCATGCCCGGAGTAGAATCTGAATAGAGTGCGGGATCCACTAGGCGTTTGAACAGGCGCGGAAACGAGACGGCGCGCGTAGAGCTGATCGTGACCAAGGACGCAAACGTATTTTGCACGAGATCCCGCAGGCTCGACAAGGCTATGGTTTTCAATCGATGGTCGCCAGCACCGCCAGCCAAACGAAGATTAGACACCACCTGGACGGAATGAAGTTGACTGCTAAGCAGCTGGAACCAAATATCTTCGAGTGGAACTGCAGTTGTGGCTGACGTCCTTGAATGCTCCAAACATATCCTTGTACCTCTTTGTCCAATCTCCCTCAGAGAGTTGACCAATTCGTCAATGTTGGCACTGCTGTCGTCCAAGTCGACGACAGCGCGGGCAATTCGCTGTGTCAACTGCTTCTCAAAGGCTTCGGCTTTCGCCAGCGCGTCACGTGGTTGACCCCGTTGATTGAGTGCCCACAACACTGCCCCATATGCGTGGTTTTCTTCACAGATTTGTTCTATCGCCGGCCAATCGACGCCGTTCTCCATGCGTTCTAGGGTTTCGATAACACTGGACGGCGTATACCGACACTGCAACTTGATGAAGAGTAGACGAAGAGGTTCGCTGACGTGTAAATGATATGGAGGATATGGGGTTGTAATGTCTTCCTTGTCCGGCACCTGCGAGTTGATGAGATGGAGGAGATAGTCATAGCGCCGACGATCATCCGCGGGATCCATGATACTGAGAGCAGTTTCGTGCAAATTCGGGACAAACTTGTCAATGAGAGTAGCGGTCGATTGCAAGTCAAGTGTAAGAAGGTGACCAAGTGAATCCGAAAGTGCTCCCTGAATATCCTCGGGTAAAATGCCATGGTTATCGGATCCTGAGAGGTCGAGAACTTCCTCAACATAGGGAAGGAGCGATGCAGTCTGCAAACTTGGATCCAGCAAGTAGCTGGACAACAGCCGTGTCCACTGGCGTTCATGTCGGCGCCGGTTTTGCATGATGCGGTGAAAACCCGCACTCTCGAATAAGTTCTCTATCTCAGCGCTGTCATGAGGTGTATATGCTGATAGGAGATATTCAGCAGCTAGCTGGCGGTCTTCCCGAGTTTCAGGGTCAAGGGAAGTGGCGAGGGACACCAGGAGATCGTAGAGGATGCGAGGATCAAGGTATTCGACACGGAGGTATTGCGGATATTTTGGGATGTTTCGCGCGATGAAGATGTTGATAAAAATGGTGGCAGAAAGTGGCAGATCTTGATGTGATGCAATATCTAATAAGATCTTGACGATCGATAGCCTATTGATGACGGGGGAGTCTGTAAGCTCAAAGACAATGTCCAAGGAATGAAGGAATGACTCCGCGTCGAAACGAAGTAGTAATCGGGTGTAAGGATAGGTGGGTTCTGCTTCATTTCCTGTGAGGATCAGATGCCCGCCATCAGACGGCCAGGTGGTGGATGTTCCGTTGAATATGAAGTCGTACACGGCATGCTTCGCGCGATCAGCTTCGTCAGGCGGTAGAGGTTCACCGCTTGGATACGTCTGACCACTGAGAACGTTGATCAGATATGGGAAGATCTTGTATGCGTGACGGAGTGATGAAGCTGTGCGTTGCACACCTGCTCCATTGGGAACCGACGGAATTCCTCGAGGAACGAGAGGTGATTGGCGGATAAGAGATATTAATTCCACTATAGGGGCAACATAGTCTTGTAGAGCACGTGTGTACACATAAATCAGGGCATCCCAAAGTTGATGAGTCTGACAGAGATGGATAGCTTGGTTAATATCCAGACAGGAAGGATCGATATGCCAAATCACTCGCTCGGCTAGAGCGGGCTGGCCAGAGTCTTCGTGAAGTGCGACCAGTCGCTGGGTTATGCGTGGAGGCACGAAGTTGATAACGCCTCCAAGCACAAACGCCTCGAGTTGTTCCAGGTAAATTCGAGTGATTCCAGCATCTTCGAAATGCTGGAAGAGGTCTTCGAATAGAAAATCGTAGCTATCGAGAGTGATGCAGGAGCGCGCGCAGCTCGTGACCAAACCCTCGAAAAGAGAGGTACGATCGACACCCCGACCGTCCGGGCTGGTATGGGTGCCATCTGTCATCCTATCCTCGGAGAAGGCGTAATTGGCGGATGCCACCATCAATTCGAGCAACTTTTGTCCAAGAACTGCTTTTTGCTCTTCAGCGGCGACCGGGAGCCCATTGCGGTTGCCGGGAGCCTCTCCGGTATAGTACGAGCGTGTAAGCTCAATAGCGCTCAGGAAATCGCCTTGCTCGACCAAGGTTAAGATCTTGTCAGCCCAGGTAAGCATTGTTCCTACTTGAAGTTCCTCACGACACTACACGAGGTCAGTATTGTTCCCGGGACGCAATAATGGTGACTTACCAAAATGAATGTCTTCCCCTTGTAAGCCCGAATACTATGAGCAACATCGCTGAGGGATTCAGAGTATGACAACGACCCATCGACTGTGGAGCTCAGAGATGGTGATACCAAAGCCGAAGCGTTGAAGGGTACGTGTTCAATAACCTTGGAGGTCCGAACGTCGTATACGCTGAGCGTGGCCGCTGTAAAGACAAGCAGTTGCTGTGCTAATGGTCAGACTAAACTCGCTTCCCTCGATGGCTGGAATACGGACGTTCACATTCAACCACTGCAGCGCGACGACTGCATCGTCCACTGTCCAACTCCCAGCATCTTCAAAAACAAGGGTTCCCGCATCTACTTCGCGGGTCTTGCCTGTGCGTGGATTAAGCACAGTTTGTTTCACTATCGTCTCCGAAACTCGTAAAAGGCGAACTGATCTTCCCCACGAGTAGGCTAGCGCCGGATGTGTCTTGTCGCTGTCAGCGTCCTTTGGTTCATGCGGGGTGTTGACGCTCGGAAACCACGCTAGCGTCCCTCTTCTCCGTCCCAAAGAAGTCAACTCCGTGTCATTAGGGCGTGGCCGCTTCAGCCACGTCTTTGGCGAGGGCTTCAGACCGACGATGACAAGTTTATTCGTGGTGAGTAGCGCAACAATCTGATATTTATCGGTTGGGTGTGCAACGGTGCCGAGGGGCAACGTGGCCATCGTTAACAGAGTATTGCGAGGTTTGCGCCGACGAAAAGACCGAGCGCCTGGCGCGTTTAAGACGGAGATTGAGCTTGTACCTTCGTGATTAAGTTCTTGGGGATAATTTCCAAGGATACGGATGGTATCCGATGCCTCCACGAACAAGACCTTGCCCAGGCTATGGTAGAAAGCTAACCCGTTCTCATCAGCCGAGATAATAGCTGTGTGACGACCTGCAACAAAGCTAACATTGACAATGCGAGAGCCTGCAAGATGACCTTCTTGTCGTCCAGACGTGATTGCTTGCGCTGATGGTGGAGCGACGGTGCGTGCCGGTGTTTCCGGGTTCTTCAACTCGAAAATCTGGATATATCCAGAGACGTGGCCCGAAGCAACATAGGTGTGGTCGTGGGACAATGCGACGGCAGACGTAGATCCTACGGTGCTGGCTTTCACAGTGTGAGCACATGATGAACCCACAGAACAAGAAATAGTAACCTGAAGTATCATTCCCGCAGATGCATAACAGTGTTTGCTTGAAATCGAAAACAAATATGCGACCAGCATCTGTGCCTACACAGATGAGGCCGTTGGCAGCTAGAACCGTGGGGGAGCCTAGGTTGGATGCGCCCAAAACAATGGCAGCTTTGGACGGCCGCTTTCCGTACAGGTGGTTACCCGCATTCTGAAGTACTGTCCACCTGAATACCTCTCTTTCAACCCTGAGATAGCTTTTCCATGTTCCCTTTCCAGCGCCAGGAGTAGAGCTTCTGGAAATGTCAGAAACACGGGAAGGGGGTGACGCAAAATCAAATGCGGCCGAGATATCAGGCAGACTATGGCCAGCTTCGCTCCGAGGGCTCCTGGAAGTGAATGAACGAAGGCGAGATACACTCGGGAGTAAAAATGGTTCAGAAGGTTCACTGGGTGAGTGGAGTGGAGCAAGCAGAGGTTCCGGGGGAAGCGCAGCCATGGCGGGCTGGGCGAGAGGGGACTGGGGAGGGCTTGAAGGATCGAGAACGATCTGCGCGCGGTCCTACGTGCCCTTTAGCCACTCCCATCAACACGAGGTCAGAAGCAGTACTGACAGATTGTTCTCCAATATTAAACTTTTCGCTTGGATCTTCCTTGAGGAGAGAGCGTTCTACTTCTTCTTCCTCGAATACGTCCGAGGTATCGTCTGGCCCGAGAACGTCCCTCAACTGTTCCCTGTAATTGGTACCGGTGACCTGCTCGGCGTCGACGCCATCATAGAGGAATTCTTCCTCCTCGTCGGGATGCTCTTCTTCGTCGCCGTCAAAGAGCTCTTCCATGCGGGTGGAATAATCGCCACCACGGTCGTCGTCGACGTGTTCGCCGTGACTGGAGAAGGCGGGGGAAGAAGCACGCGTGCCCTCGGACTGGTCCATTGTGAGGGAAGAGTCAGTAGTGTTTGTTTGTTTTAGAGGCTGTTGCCAAACAGTAGTGGGACAAAGATAGCGTGCAGAAACCGACTCCGAGTGTTCCTCTCCGTGTAAGTACATGAGTCTCGCATATGTACAGATGAGTCATGATCCTGGTCGCCGTTCCCGATCTCTACTTTTGACCCCCGGCCCAAATCGTTCTTGAAAGCTAATCAACTCCTCCATCAACTCCTCCATCATCTTCATTGTCGACTGCTGTGTGACCGAGTCAAACGAAGTTGGTTTTGCCGGTATTGATTCACCGTTTGCGGCGTTTTCAAGGGATCTGTCGACCACCATGGGTGATGCACGCCCCTCCCGGTGGCGACCCCCCGCATCACGATCGGTAGGCACGGGCGTATCAGGGAGGACGTCACCTGCCCCTGAGGCGGTCCCCTTCAAAGCCCTTTCCAAAGCCTCCCTCCGACGGCCGCGGTCGAGCGCGCCTGCTTGTTCCCTGCCCACCCATTCTACAAGCGCGCGGACACGCTTATTCATGTCACCAACGCTCGTGCGTTTGCTTGGCCACTTGACCTTGACCCCTCTTTCCATCGTCCTCTCCAGCGACTCTCTGCCGCCGGGGCCAATGGCCAAACTGCGGACTTCGAGCGGGCGTGGCGTGTCCGTTGGGAGCATATGTTCGAGATGGGCTAAATAGTCTGGCAGGTTCCATGACGTAAACAAAGGCTGTTGGGAGATTGCGTAGGCATGGGAATTGCGATATGCACGAGAATTTTCGGCACAACTATTTGGCGCCGCTCCAGCCCCGGAGTGATTTCGCTTGCTCGAACTATCCTGAGTGGCGCTCCCTGGCGCATGCGACGGTGCAGGCGGACGTTTGGGCGTAGGACCAGGCTTGCCGCGAGTCGATTGCGTCGATCGCTTGCTCGGTCCGGTTCCTAAGCCAGCGTCACGTGGTTATCCATGGATGGGCTCCGGTGCATACCTTCTTCACCCTCAGCGGGAGCGACCCCATCGTGGTGCACAGCGATAGCCCTGCGCGGACCACCTCGTCGACTGCGTGCATTTCCCGGTTTACCGCCTCCAGCGCGCTTCGGGGGCGGTGGTAGTTCTTCGGGCACGGCACTGGGGGCTAGATCAGGAGCGTCCGACACACTCGACGCCGATCTGGTACGTTTCTTAGGGAGACTGTAGAAGGGGGGAGTGAGCCACACTTGGATTCGAGATGTGCAGGGCAAACGCACACATCGTCCTCCGCGCGCTTTCGCTTCTTTCGGCCATTGCAATCATCATCAGGCACTTCGCTTTGAGCACTTGCACAACCGTTCACGGCGGGCTTTGGGGGGTCTGTTGTGCCTGCCGCTTCTGCGGCGGTTGCTTCGATAAGCTCTTTTACGCTTTCGTCAAATGCAGCATCCCGACTGTTCATCGTATTGCGCCTCTTTGGGGGTTTGAGCAGATGAGAGGGGGAGTGAGACCGAGATAGGCGAGAGGTTGTGTTGCGCGAAGTGGACGAGTGAAGGGTTTTCCACCTGGGTGCCCTCGCTAGCCGACTAGTGCAGTGTAGTGTCAAAGCGATGACGAAATGACGCTGGACAAAGGGACGCACCCGAGAAGGTCCTGGTGACGCTCTGGTTTGCACTGCTCGCAGTGGTAGTCAGATAGTGCGAGGAGCAGAGCTTCCGACTCAAAGCCCATGCAGCGACCGTGTTGCCAAACGTTGCATGTTTCACACTGCACCATGTATTCACCACCTTCGGCATCGTCCTCTGGGGAGAGCATGAGGATGGGGAACGGAGACGGGGAAAGGAACTGGGGACGGACCGTTCATACCACATACGCAACGCGTGATACCCTCTTCTTCCGACTCGTTGCATCGACACCCGGTTGTGTCTGAAGGGCAGGAGAAATCTTTGGAAGGGACGGGTTCTGGGAGGTGATCCAAGGAGGGGGGGCCCTCTTTCTCCTTGCCCTTGCGCTTTGACCTGCCATTGGCACTGGCATGGTTAGACGCTGTTCCATTTGAGTGGGAGTTCTTGCTGGGGATGGGGTCGTCGATGTCCTCCTGCTTTGGACGTTTTGTGCGGCCATTTGCGTTGGTGTTTGGAGGGACGGAGCGGGCAGATGCGTCCTTGGCTCTTGGTGGGGGTTCTGGTGCGGGCGAGTCTGGGGACTTCGATGTGCTCGCTGATGCGGAGGGTGCAGAGCGTCGTCCTGAGCGACGAGTTTCGCGCGGAGAGAGGGGTGGTCCCATCGTCGCTGCTTGGGCCATGGTCAAGAACAAACAGTAAAGTCTAACTACACATTTATTTAGGGCTGGCAGCTCTCACTACATCTCTCCCTCTCCTCCGCTCCTCGTCGTCCTTAACGTCGTCTAGTGCGTCGTCCTCTCCGTCCGCACCCCCATCGACGTTCTGCACGACATCGCACTCGACTTGGTCTCGTCGCGATCAAGCACGGGGTGGACCTGCCCCGACGACGGCGACGGTCTCCTTTGCGTAATCGGCCTCCTCGCGACAGACACGATGCCTTGCATGCACGCCGGACACGTCGGCCAGGACGCTCTCGTCGCCAACGATCCCTGTCGGCCGTCAGCGCCGCCGCACATCGCACATATCTTACTGCACGTGACCTCTCTCAACGAGCGCGTTCGCTGCTGTCGCCAGTGTCGCGACGACGACGACGACGAGGGGCGGTCTACGCGATGCTCGTCGCGGGCGGACAGGCCTGGCCCGAGTGCGGGGTCTCTGCCCATTTCCCGAATCCGGTAACTGCCGAGCTCTGCGATCAAGTCACGATCAGCCTTGTCCGTCTTCCTCCATGGCGGCCACCCTCGAGTATTCCTCCCATGCACCAGAACCACTCGCATATCCTTCCCTCTCACCACACCATCTCCTTGCATCCAATGAGCCGGACTATCTCCGTCTTATCCTCTCCTCAAAAGTCTACGAGATACTCAAAGAGACTCCCCTCGTCTACGCACCGAATCTTAGCGCAAAACTCGGAAATCACATATGGCTTAAACGCGAAGACCTGCAAGAGGTTTTCAGTTTCAAGATTCGCGGTGCCTACAACTTCATGGCCCACATCCGCGAAGAAGACAGGTGGAAGGGTGTCATCACATGCAGTGCTGGTTAGTGTGCGTACCTGCATACGCGTTCATCCCTTGTGGTGTCTCCCCGAGCGTGTTCGCTAACATATATCCCTGTCAGGCAACCACGCTCAAGGTGTCGCCCTCTCCGGATCAAGACTTGGCATACCATGCACCATCGTCATGCCAAAGGGGACTCCATCCATCAAAGTCACCAATGTCCAGCGTTTAGGTGCAAAGGTCGTCCTTCATGGCTCCGACTTTGACGAGGCCAAGGCGGAGTGCGCTCACCTTGCAGCTGCACATGGCCTCACGTTCGTTCCGCCTTATGATGACCCTTTGGTCATCGCTGGTCAGGGCACCACTGCTATGGAAATTCTCAAACAATTGCCAGATTCCGATAACCTGAACGGTATTTTCGGTGCCATCGGTGGTGGCGGCCTGATTTCTGGAATCGCTGAATACGTCAAACGCATCGGGAACCCGAAAACTAAAATTTGCGGCGCAGAAACCGTCGACGCCGATGCCATGTACCAAAGTTTGAAAAAAGGGCACCGCGTGACGCTGCCCGAAGTTGGCCCGTTTAGTGATGGCACGGCTGTCCGACTGGTTGGTGCAGAGCCGTTCCGCATTTGTCAACGACTCCTGGACGAAATCGTTCTTGTCAACAACGACGAACTTTGCGCCGCAATCAAAGACATCTTTGAGGGTACATTTCAAAGTCAGTTTGCACCACCCAGATTTGATGACCGCTTGTTCGTTGCAGAAACCAGATCGATCACCGAGCCAGCCGGAGCGCTCGCTCTTGCCGGACTGAAGCACTACATCGTCGCCAACAAACTGGTTGGTGCTCAACAAAAGTTCGTTGTGGTCGTCAGTGGTGCAAACATGAACTTTGATCGTCTGCGGTTCGTCGCCGAACGTGCAGAACTCGGTGAAGGTCGAGAAGCTTTGTTGAGCGTCGAACTTCCTGAGAAACCCGGCACGTACGTTCTCATGGTCATTCCTTCAACACTTCTTCATGGCTTTAGATATAGTTTCTTTGGGCTCCACTCGATCATATACCCTCGATCCGTCACAGAATTCGCCTACCGATACAACTCGCCGGATCTTGCACATGTCTTCCTCTCATTCAAACTCGAGTCCTCATCGCGTACGAAAGAAGTGTCAGCGGTGCTGGATGCTATTCAACAAGCAGGATTCAAGGGGTTTGACATTAGTGACAACGAGATGGCGAAGAGCCATACAAGGTACATGGTCGGGGGTTGTCGGGTTGTACCCGATGAACGTCTCTTTAGATTCGGTGGGTTCAAAGTCTCTTTCTTGCTCGAGCTCCAAACACGACCTCGTTTACCTGCAGAGTTCCCCGAGCGGCCTGGGGCATTGCGCAAGTTTTTGGAGGGCCTCCAACAAGGATGGAACATCTCCCTATTCCAGTATCGCAACCACGGCGCAGGTCAGTTGTTCACATCGCAGCCATGTCACCACTTAGCTTGCAATTTAGACGTTGGCAGAGTGCTGACGGGGATTCAAGTGCCTCCCAAAGACTGTGATCAGTTTCAGCAATTCTTGGACAAGCTGGGATATCATTATGTGGAGGAAACCGACAATGAAGTGTACAAGCGATACCTGAGAGGCTGAATCGTCCTCATTCTTGGCATATTAAAGTGAGATCCACAGGTGGCTCACAGATGTATGTATGTACATACGTAGACTTGCGAGACAAAGCTTGGTGGGAAATTGAACAAGTTTAGGCTTTGACGTCTACGATGGTCCTCGTCATACGCATCGCTGCACGACATTTTTGCAGTCATTCGCGCACGCTCTTTGTCTCTGCTTCGCGCACAACGTCCGACCCATGGCCGCTTCCTCACACGCCCCAGCATCTCTCCAGTACGACCACACCGGCCGACATACCTGCTCCTCAACCTCTTCCCCGTCCGAACGAACCACTCGAGACAACACGCGCACGCCTTCTCTACCAGTCGCGCAAACGTGGCACGCTCGAGAGTGACCTTTTGCTGAGCACCTTTGCCCAAGACCACCTCCTTACCATGACCCATGCTGAGTTGGTCGAGTACGACAAAGTACGTTCTCTTTTTTTGCTCGCTTTGTACACTCAACGACCATGTACTCGTAGTTGCTCGATGAGCCTGACTGGGACATATACTACTGGTCGACGGGCCATCGCACACCACCTGAACGATGGTCCAATTCCTCCATCTTAGAGAAACTCAAGGTGCATGCAAAGAATGAGGGGAAAGTTGTGCGGAAAATGCCTCCTCTAGAGTAGCTGACTCGTGCAGACAAGTTTGTTGTTCAACGGAAGTGCATTCTGATGACGTGCAGCGCTCCCGTCCGAGGTATCATCGCCTGCACGAGTGTGACCAAGACAGCCACGATGGGTTTATGTTACAGGTCTAGAACGTCAAACACGTGTTTTAAGGGGTACACAGGACCAGGTATAGCCCTGTGGAATGTGTGTATGAGTAGTTTGGAGATGTGGCTGGATGTGGACTCCTCACACCACGCATCAATGGGTGCCATTTTGTGACTTGCCAAAGAAATTGTCGAAGAGGACGTAGGCGGTGAATGCGACTGTGGCTATTCCGAAACCGGGGAACATGCTGGAGAACATGGCGCGATTTGAGAAGACGGGGTGTTTCCGCCACGCTTCTCTCTTGGCCCATGGATCACGGAAAAGCGGGAGGTTGGCCATGCTGTGGAACACGCTGGCTGAGCACGACACGAAAGGGTTCCGAGGGAGAACTAACCTTGAAGCGACCAGAAGTGGAGTGAATGCGCCGTAGTTGTCCACTTCCCGTCCACTCCCGCTGTTTCAAAGGTCACGTGAATGACTGCTTAGGGCAGGCTTATCTGGACTTGTCATTTCAGCGGTCCCAGCTCATCTCTTCCTTGACTTGTCTCTCTCCACGTTCCTCCGCTTCTGTTGTTTGTCTTGAACCCATACCCATACCCGCCCCCGGTCTATTTCCTGCTTTTCCTTGCTCTGCCATGTCCTCAGACGAAGATCTACCGCTCACTGCCTTCGCTGGCGCCAATGGGAACGGCCACGTAGCAGTCAACGGCCACGGCTACCCCAATGGCGATGCAGACGACTCTTCCATGAGCGAAGACGACCTGCCTTTGGTACGTGCCCACTCAGTCCACTCTATTTGCGAACCCCTATAATTTTCTCTTAGTCCCAGGCCAACGGTACTCAAGCGCCCGGCAAATCAAGACCACGAAAACGTGTTGCAGTCCAAGATTTTGACAGCGAGGGTGATGATGATACGCCGCTGGCTTCCTCCCCCGCAAAGAAAACTAATTCTGCTGCTGCACATCGCGAATCACATGCTTCCGTTCCTAACGTCTCCAACGGCAAGGCGGAAAGTGACAGCGATGCCGCCTTGGCTGCTGTCAAGCGGAAACGCGTTCCAAATGGCAAATCGAAGGCGCCGCCGGCGAAGAAAATCAAGGTGGAGGGACGCGAGAGTTCCCCTTCAGACGACGAACCTTTGACCAAGAAGCGTTCATCGGGCAAGGCAAAGGTGAAGCCCGAAACCGACGTCGAGATGACGGATGCCAAGCCGCCACGAAAGAGGCCATCGAATAAGAAGGCCAAAGAGGAAGATTCCTCTCCCCAAACTCCTCAGACGAAAAAGAAGGGGAAGAAGAAAGAGGAAGAGGAACCCGAGGAGGTCTACCGATGGTGGGAGGACCAGGGTAACGAGGATGGTGAAGATAAATGGCAGACTCTCGAGCACAACGGTGTTATATTCCCTCCTCCTTACGAGCCCCTTCCTTCGCATGTGAAGATGAAATACAAAGGTCCTAATCCAGTCGTATTTTTGCATTTTTCCGATCAACGCTGACGATCATACTCAGGCAAGGAGGTCGACCTCCCGCTAGAGTCCGAGGAAGTTGCCGGCTTCTATGCGGCCATGTTAGAGACAGACCACGCTCAGGACCAGACGTTCAACAAGAATTTCTTCGAAGATTGGCTCAAGGTTTTGCAGGATCATCCTCCTGTAAGTATCGTTTGGTCATTCTAGCGGCTTGGGTGACGACTCTCCGATAGCGCAACAAAATTAAGATAACTGAGTTCGACCAATGCGACTTCCGGCCAATGTTTGAATATTTCGAAGCAGAGAAGGCCAAGAAGAAAGCGCTGAGTACTGCTGAGAAGAAGGAGCTCAAGAAACAGAAAGATGCGATGGAAGAGAAATATATAACATGTTTGCTTGATGGCCGTAAGGAAAAGGTTGGAAACTTCCGTGTAGAACCTCCGGGACTGTTCCGTGGTCGTGGTGATCACCCGAAGAAGGGTGCCTTGAAAGTAAGAGCCTCTAACCCTAGGCTGACCAGGGTGGGCGACCACTGACGTACGGGTATAGTTCCGCGTTCTCCCGGAAGATATCACCCTCAACATCGGCGAGGGTGTTCCGATTCCTGTCCCTAATATGCCTGGGAATTGGAAAGGCGTGGTGCACGATAAAACCGTGACTTGGCTCGCAAATTGGGTCGAAAACGTCAACGGCAACTACAAATACGTCTTTCTGGCTGCGGGTAGTTCGCTGAAGGGCCAGAGCGACATGTCCAAGTTCGAGAAGGCCCGTGAACTCAAGGTATAAGCCAACGTTATCGCTAGTGCGATGTACTTATTTTTGGCAGAGTCACGTCGCAAGGATCCGTACGGATTATCAAGCCGACTTGAAGAGCAAGGTCATGGCAGACAGACAGCGAGCAACAGCGATGTATTTCATCGATCGACTAGCTCTTCGTGCGGGCAACGAGAAAGGGGAGGATGAAGCAGATACAGTGGGTTGTTGCTCGCTGCGCTGCGAACACGTCACACTGGAGGCACCCAATTTCATCATCTTTGATTTCCTCGGTAAAGACTCTATCCGGTACTACAACCGCGTCACCGTTGAGGCACAGGTGTTCAAAAACATCCGGTTGTTCAAGGAGAATAAGGAAGAAAGTGACAACTTATTCGATCGCGTCAATGTAATTTTCCGTTGAACTACCTGGGGCAAAACTGACTCTGAGGACCACAGACGTCTCTTCTCAACAAGCATCTTGCATCGTACATGAAGGGCTTGACCGCCAAGGTCTTTCGTACCTATAACGCATCTATAACTTTCCAGGAGCAGTTGGACGAGGGCACGCCTAAGAATGTTACCGTGCAAGAAAAGTTGAACGCGTACAACCATGCCAATCGCATGGTCGCCATCCTTTGTAACCATCAAAGGAGTGCACCCAAGACCCATGAACAATCCATGGGCAAGATGCGTGATCGGGTACGTATCTCGCCAGAGATTGCCATATAGTACGCTTAGTTGCATTTCAGCTTCGCTCTTTCAAGTACGATCGAATGAAGCTGCGTCACGTCCTCTTCAATCTCGACTCCAAATACAAGAAAAACAAACTTTATGCCGATGATGAATCAGACATAGATGAGGAATGGGTCATAGAACATGAGGAATCGTTGAAAAAGAAAGATATTGAGAAAGCAGAGAAGAAGTTTGCTAAAGATAACGAGAAACTCGTCGAGGATGGTAACCAACTTCTGGACGATTCCGTCTTGAAGGACCGAATTGCCGCAGTTGAGGTCGATTACAAGAGGCTTGCCAAGGAACGCGGGACAGGCAAAGCGGTTCTGAAGAGAGAGCGTCCTGTGGAGAAAATCGAGGAGGCTGTCCAGAAATTAGATGAGAAGATCAAGACTTTCAAGTTGCAAATGGATGATCGTGAGGCTGGGAAGGAAGTGGCACTGGGCACGAGGTTCGTTTCAACTTGTATTTCTGGTCGTGTGAGCGATTTCCTGACCCAATACTGCAGTAAGATTAATTACCTAGACCCTCGGTAATTGTTGCCACTGTGTCTGTTGAGAGGGCTACTGACGTGGACGTCCTCGCAGGATTACTGCCGCATGGTGCAAAAAACACGATGTCCCAATTGAGAAGATATTCTCCAAGACGCTACTCAACAAATGTAAGTGGCAACCCGTTGGCGTCAGGTCCGCTGGCTAACGACCCATTCAAGTCCCATGGGCAATGGAGGCAGAGGAAGACTGGAAGTTCTGAGCATGCCGGTTCTATATCGTTATTTATGCATACCACTGACCGCGAGCCGATGGGACTCGACTGATACCGGCAGACGTTGTTGCATCCTAATACAAGCATGTATCCTAGTCGCATAGAATGTTTTCGTGCACTGCAAAGAGACAGTACTGTATGTACTTTGATAGACATCCTGTGTTCACTGGGCGTGTTTGGCCGAGTTTTCACGCGTAACACGCGAGTTATATTATTTAGACCGCTCTGCAGCCAAACTACTTTCACATTTTTGCCACGACCAGGACGCTCGCCATGAGCAGACCAGCAGCACCAGTACCCCCTGGTCAATTTATGACCAAGTCCGCTTTTGCAGCACTTGCTGTTGAAGACCCGGAGGAGTTTGAAGAGGAGGTTGTGCAAGAGGAACAGGTCCAGCCGTCGTCGGACACGTAGGTCCTTCCCTTTGCCCTCGAATACTCGTGCACAGATCACGCGCCCATAGCACCGAACCACCCAAGTTGTCGAAATCGCAACTGAAGAAGATGCAAAAACATGCGCGTACCGAGAGGCGAAGGCAAGCAAAAGCCGCCGCCAAGGCTGCGACCGCGGAGAGCTCGCCGAGGGCTACTCCTTCGTTGGAACAGTCCATCGCAAGTTCCGCCGAGGACGTTGTTGACGGGGAGACCGCCTCAGCGGGGGTCGAGGGTGCACCACCCGAGTCGAGCGTCGAGACCGACCAGGAAGATGCGTCTCCCACCCCGGAACCCCCACGACTACATCCCGAACCTAGCAGCAATGTTTCAGCTGCTGTCAATTCCGACGGTACGCGCGCGTTGCTTCGTGGCGTGTCTATACCGTTGATGGCGTCTACCGTAGCCCCGAATCCTATTCCTGCCGAGGTACACTCAAAACCTACCACGCAAATTCAGAGGCCTGCTCCTCCGCAATCGCAAACGGATGTCGAACTTGCTGTCAAGACTAAGCGGGACCTCCAGGAAGCTGAGCGTACAAAGAAGCGCCAAAATCTGCTCACGAGAACACTTTGGACATTCATCATGATCGGAGGGTTCTTGGGTAACTGGTCATTATTCGCCGAAAGCACGAGTGCTGACACGAGGTCAGGTCTTCTGGTGATGGGTCACGCGTACCTGATCATCCTTGTCATGGTATGCCAAACGTTGGTTTACCGAGAGGTCACAGCCCTCTTCTCGTTGAAAGATATTTCTCCCGAAACTACGGAACTTGCAGTCCAAGGACACAAGGATCCTTGGAGCAAAACGCTCAACTGGTACTTCTTTGCCGTGACCAATTACTTCCTATACGGTGAAAGTATCATATATTACTTCAAGGCAAGCATCTCTCTACTACGTAAGGTCCTTATGTTGACGTTATCCTGTAGCACGTAGTGTTCACTGATGGACAGCTACTCCCATTCGCCACGAACCATCGTATGATCAGCTTCACTCTCTACACCATTGGGTTTATGGGCTTTGTGTTGTCACTCAAACGCGGTTATCTCAAGCAGCAATTTGGTCTCTTTTGCTGGGTTCATATGAGTCTACTCTTGATCGTGGTGTCCAGGTAGGAGCGTTACCACCGTACCAAGATCTAGGTCTGAAGCGTGATGCAGCCACTTCATCATAAACAACATCCTCGAAGGACTGATTTGGTTCTTTGTACCTGCCTCGCTGGTCATCTGCAACGATGTGTTTGCCTACATCTGGGGTATCACTCTCGGTCGTACCCCATTGATCAAGCTCTCTCCAAAGAAAACTGTCGAGGGATTCATCGGTGCATTCTGGAGTACCCTCATCTTCAGCGTGATCTGGGGGACTTACTTCATGCGGTTTAACTACATGATCTGTCCTGTGCATGATCTCGGTGTTAGCGTGTGGAGTAACGTCCAATGTGTGCCTAACCCCGTCTTCATTGCAAAGGAATGGGAAATTTGGGCGCCCTTGAGAGTCTTTTTGTCACAACTTGTGCGTAATCCCATGTTAATTCTCTGTTGTCAAGCTAACGGCGTCATCTGCAGCTTGGCCGTCCCGTGACAGTTATTCCCTATGTCCCTTATCAACTCCATTTGCTCGTTTTTGCTATCTTCGCTTCGTTGGTTGCACCCTTTGGAGGTTTCTTTGCTTCTGGTTTCAAACGCGCATTCGATATCAAAGACTTTGGCCAGAGCATTCCCGGACACGGTGGCATGACGGATCGTATGGACTGCCAGTAGGTAAACGCAAAGCCATGCACTCCAAAACTCATATACTTGCTAGGTTCCTCATGGGAGTGTTCACCTATGTGTACTACAGCAGCTTGATTCGCGAACATCACGTCACTGTGGGGTCCATACTACAAATGATAGTCAGCGGGCTGACCATTGAAGAGCAACTCGAGTTGATGAGGGACCTAAAGAAATACATGCAAGGACGAGGAATTACGAGCATATGATTGGAACGCTTGTTATTTAGTGCGGAATCCAATACTTATTACCCTGTAATTATCTCTTGCATTCATCGCTACTTGCAGCAATATGGACGAATGTGTCGACAATCGTACGTGTTTCCCTTTCGGTTTTTCATTGGAAAGAAAGCATATTTGTGGGCAATACACAACACATACTCGTTGGAAAAGTAATGTGAAAGTAGGCAAGGTCAGAAAGCAAATACTCATGACCGTGGCTTTTCCTAGTGATCACGGCCATGAGTGAATAATGGGCGGGTGGAACAAACTGGGATGGCCCACCTTTTTCTCCTTCCAGAGCGCGAGGAGACCAACGCCAGACACCTTTACAACTTTGAAACGCACACCGGGAATATCACCCTTGGCTTTGCCACTACGACCGAAACCAGAGATGAGGACTTCGTCGTTCTCGTCGACAAAGTTCAGGCAACCATCGTTCTGACACGCCAAAAGCAATCAGTAAACATGGGTACAACGCACAAAGAGGAACTTACAGGCACGAATGCCGTGACTTTTTTACCGTTCTTGATCAGTTGTACACGGACACACTTGCGGATGGCGGAGTTGGGCTGCTTTGCCTCGACACCCACTTTCTCGAGGACGATGCCCTTTGCATGTGATGATCCTCCGGTGGGGGAGGTTTTGAAGACGTTGCCTAGGGCACGCTTCTTGTATGACTTGTCCGCCTATTTACAAACGGAATGAGAGATCTGAGATGCCGGGCGTGGATGAGGATATGTACCCAACGGTTGACGCGACGGTCGTTGCGGAGTTTGCGAGCGGCTTGAAGTCCACGGGGTTTGTTAGCTGGGGGAAGGACGATGCAAAGTCAGTGATGGAGGCTTGTTAAATGTGGGTCTACGTACAGCCCATTGCTTTGAGGTCGGTGAGGTCGATGAGCAATACCTCTCCCTGACGCAGCTGGGCCACTCGGCGATGTCCGTGTACTGTTATAGTTTATCAGCCACAAAACGCACGTGATACTTTCCTAATGACCATTACGTGATTCCAACTTTGTAATCTGGCGACCGTACCGTGAGTTCATATGGTCCAAGAACTTTCAGTGTCTCATCTATCCACCTCGTACAGGCACCCCTTCCGACTCACTCCGTAGCTGTTTCACTTGAGTGTATAAGGGCGCTGGTTGATGCAATAAGAACCTGAAGTACCAGTGGTGATACGCTTCGCCCTGCCCCCCTAAAGACAGATGCAAGATAACGTCCAATACTATCATCACGGCAGGTTCCAGGTGGCGGGTGGTGTCTTACCAGATGCCGTCACAGCGTACCAAACATTTGGAGATCCGTCCAACCCATGCGTGGTGTTACCATCTTATTACGGCGCAAAGCTTTCTCTAGGAGGTACGTTTATTAGATTGTACACTGGCGTGATAGACTAAGGTCTTGTCGACCCAGCCTTGGACAATTTCATCGGCGAGGGAAAAGTATGTCCAGCATAGCGCTGCAAGGGTCTGAGTTGTTGATATTGCACCAGGTCTTCGATCCAAGAAAGTACTACTTAGTGACATTCGCATTGTTTTGTAACGGAGAGGTATGTTGTCACATTTTTCTGCAATCCCGATCAAGGGTTGACTCCTATCTAAAAGTCATCCTCTCCATCTAACACGGTGAACGACTTTCTTTATAATTACTTGTTCGAAACTTACGCGAGTAGGCACCACCATTTAATGGTCCCTATTTTCCGGACATATCATATGAAGATAACGTGTATGCCAGACGATATCGAGTGATACTGTTTCTCACTTATGCCAAACTAACAGCCGAGCTCAACATGCGGTATTGACGAAAGTCCTTGGTGTGAAGAAGGTGTTCTGTGTTATAGGTTTTTCGATGGGTGGTCAGCAGGTGAGACCATCGGCATCGACACTGATTGGGTCTTTGAATCGCTTCGTGGCAGGCCTACTACTGGGCCACTATATACCCGGACCTTGTAGACAAGATTGTAGCGGTCGTATCCGCCGCGAGAACGAGTATGCATAACAAGTGGTCAGTTGCCTCACTCTCCTGTTCAGAGAGCCACTGTCTAAATTAAAGTGGCCAGCATCCTGGAAGGTCCAAAGGCGACTCTCAAAGCGTCAAAAGACTTCCAAGATGGTCACTATACGTCACCCCCGTATCATGGCATTAGAGCCTTCGGGCGCGTCCTTCTGCCGTGGGCTTTCAGTCATAATGTGAGAAAACACTCTCTCGCTGTTGAGGAAACTAACTGGATTCTCAAGTGGTTCGGAGAACATAACTATCGGATGGGTGGACTGTAAGACTGTTAGCAGCAAAAAAGACATCCATCTGTACTAATACGCTCGGATAGGTATCCCGATCTCTTGTCTTTCATCCGTGGTGAAGGGGAAACAAGTTGGATCCAGAACTGGGATGCCAACGATATGCTTCACCTTATGAACACCTGGCAAAACGGTGATATTTCTCAAGTTCGAGACAACGGTGACTATGAAAAGACACTTGGAGACATCAAAGCAGAGGTCCTTCTCCTACCTTCCAAAACAGACCTCTTTTTCGCTGTTAGTCCTCTTTTCTTGTTAATCTACAGTTCGTTGACTGGACATTGTGCAGCCCGAAGACAGCAAAATTGAGTTGTCATTTTTACAGAGAGGGACTCTGGTGCCGATCGATACAAACTCGGGTCACACCGCCCAGAGCCCATCAGATGTCAATTTCATATCCACACAGATAGCAAAGTTCCTGGCTTGACCCTCGAAGAGATTCACTAGAGACTCGACTAGTCTCCTCGGTTACTGTGTATTATATAGCTTCGGAGTCCGGACCTTGTATGTCACCAGACTCTGTTGAGACAATCATCAAGGTCTACACGGTTTCAGTGTCACAACTTTATGACAACCTTGTCAAAACAGACCCGCAGTAGCTTCAGGTGACCTGTCAGTGATGTAGACGTGACAGCATTCCAGTATGTTATGACCCGACTCATATCTCACTTCACCCTTCAAATTTACTACGGCATCAGTCTGCCTGGATGATTTTCTCGGATCGTCCTGGAATTGATCATACGTCTTGTGGACAGGAAGACATACAAATGAATCAGGATTAGTGTGATGTTACAACTACACATTGCGCTGTTAGATTCGGAAGTGTAGGAATCAACACTTGCGGACCCGTCCTCAAGCCGACGGTCTTCAGGTTGGACAACGTCCCCCTTGAAAATTGACACCCTACGTGGGCGACATCATTCCGATATACCGTGATCAGAACACGTCTCAGGCTCCTTTCTAGTTGACACCTTACAGCGTGAGACGGGATGTAGACTGTGTCGTTTTCCACGACTGGCTCGTGGTGTTCCGAACGGGATTGGGCAATTCGCGAACAAACCTCCTAGTGAATTCGATAAACTATACTAATAGTAGTAGTTCTAGCCTAGACTCTACAACTTGAAGGTTCAACTCGTTAGTCACGTGTCCACAGAAATTGCAAGACACGTCGAGGGACACGTTATTAGTTACCCAGAAGAGCTCACTATCCCCACAATAACGTTCAGCTCGCGCTCTCTGATACTATGAAAGAATGTCCGAGTTTTTTGCTTGGCAGCATACTACTGTTGCTCCCTGCGGTTAGCGTCAGCGCGTTCTATCTGCCTGGTGCTGCACCACGCAACTTCAAGCAAGGGGAGCAAGTAGACCTCTTCGTTAACGCCCTCACACCGATGTTGTCGGGGAAAGACGATTCAAAGCTAGTATGTTATTTTGACAATCTGAATAAAGTCACATTGACTCGACGTTGCTCAACTAGAAATCATTGATCAATTGTGGGTGTATCCCAGCTCTGCTGTATAGTCTGTTTCATGCCGATATACGCAACAATAAGATGACTACTACAATCCCGCTTTTCATTTTTGCCAACCCGAAGATGGTCCAAAGAACCAGCCAGAGTCGTTGGGTTCCATTCTTTTCGGGGACCGAATATTCGATTCAC